>OX393584.1:21348680-21518020 GCA_947652605.1 Elmis aenea
TTTTTGTATTTTTTCGAGCTAATATGTAGCACGAGATCATGTCAAATTTTTCTTCGTTTGTAAATTTTTCCATAATAGATAATTTTACGCTTATTTTATACTAATTAACACGAACACAACTTCTCAGATATAAATTGACAGTTATGCTGTTTGTTTTTTTTGTTTTCCAATGGCAACTTTGATCAAATGTAATAAATACAATGATATTGCAATAACTCGCTTATTTTTAAAGATAAACCCAACAAACCCTACATCAATGAAACGAGAAAAAAATTCTCTATTTAATGGTGTCATAGCCAACTACGACCCGTATTTAAAATAAGAAAGTTGATGTTAAAATAACAAAAACAAATGAAGATAGGGAAAATTTATTAACCAATATCAAATCTACTCAAAAAAGTGTCCTAATAATGTCGAAAAATATTTTGGGTATGATTTTAAATAAGCAAGTTAAAAGCAAAAATCGAAAACGTCATTTTTTTGTTTTTAATGAATAGCGCAAAAACTGTTAATTTTTTTCAAGATATTTTTTAATGAAATAATTGCTCTCAAATCATAGATCATTTTGACTCATTTAACCAACTCTGTATCTCTTACCGTTAACGAGATCCCCATGCTGTTCACGTTAACTGGGACACCCTGTATATTTTTACATATCCTTATCGATAATTTAATTATCTTCAAAATTTGCTGAATGTCTATTATGTCTAAAAGTGATATTTCTCGAGTTATTGCGGTTTTCATGATAATTAATGGGCACAAACATATTATTTAATAGAAATTAAAGAGTTGGCTCTGGAAATATCTCGATAATTTGTTTTAAATGTCGAATAACGTTCAATTTACATAAAAGAGGTGGATAGGAAGGCGAGGTACAATTGAATGGCCACCACGCTCTCCAGGTTTGTCACCTTTAGACTACGCAAAAACTACGTATGTATATAAAGCAAAATGAGAAAATTTGGATGATCTTAAAAATCGAATAATATAGCTGTTTATAATAGGCTTGGGTACTGCCAAATAGATAAAGGAAGACAATTCGAACACCTTATTAAAAAGTAAAATAACGTTTTTAACATTGTTGGTTGAACTATCTAAATAAGGGTTTTCGCCCTGCACCTTTTAATTGGATAAACTTAATAAATATACGCGTAATCGAAGTCATGTTACTAAAAATGTCCTGTTTATAAGAGTAGTCGTTAGTTAATATTAATAATATTATTAGTTCTTAATGCTAGGGGTGCAATTTTAGGTATATTGCAAAAACTAATCATACAATTGGTATTCTTAGAAGGTATGCATTTTCTTCACAATGGCCTAAAAAAGAAAACTCTTCTATGTCGATTAAACAATTTTGATTTTATTGTTTTTTATTAAACTAATTTATAATCAGGTAAATAATATAGCTTAAAGATGAAAATAGAACATTATTCGAGATTTAAAACAAATTATCGAGATATTTCCAAAGCCGACTCTTTAATATCTATTAAATATTTTGTTTGTGCCCATTAATTATCATGAAAACCGCAATAACTCGAGAAATATCACTTTTAGACATAATAGACATTCAGCACATTTTAAAGATAATTAAATTATCTATAGAAATATGAAAAAATATATAGGGTATTCCATTTAAAAAAATTGACTTATCCGTGTTTGAAGTTTAACCAATTGAACCGAGGATAAAAAACACTTTGTGTATTATTTTTAAATTGTAACTAGTCAGCAATCACTATGATACTATTGTCGATCAAAGTTTTGAAGAAATTCGTTTTGACATTATCAATATTTTCTTAAGAGTCCTGTTTCTGTCAAAATTTTCATAAAAACTTAAATGACTTAAAAACGATAAATTTTAGGTAGGTACTTACAACCTTATACATTTTGAAAGATAATTTAACTTTGCATCTAAAACGCGCAAAATATAGAGGGTGTTACATTTAAGAAAACAACGTATCGGTGCGCAAAAACAAAACACTGTGTATAGGTGAAAATAATTTTAGGTTATGTAGTAAATTACCACAAACCACTTTTATACGAAACTTTTCATTGTAAAATAATCACAAGACGAGATATTGATCCGTTACGTTACTTTTTGTACACCCTGTATATTTCATTATAAGTTTATTCAAGTATTTTTCATTAACATTAATATTCATAAAATACATACGTAATAAGTAAATTGATCCCTCAGTACCTATTGAAATATAAGTATAAGCAATTTATAAAAGTTTGTTCATGTATTGAATCATTGTCAGTATTAGTAGATAGTGATGAAGTCTTCGGACATTTCACTTTGTTTTAAATTTTTTAAATAACTGTGGTAAATTGGGGGTATACAGGGTGGTGCTTTTTTCGATGCTCACCATTGCTATCTTGGAAACGGTAAGAGATACAAGGTCGGTTAAATTAGAGAAAAGTTGCACATTTTTATGGCGATTAAGAATCTGAAAAGAAATCCTGGATATTTTGATTCGTTTTTGTTTTATTACAAAAAAACTGAAAAATGTGATTTTAGAAAAATATTATTATCTTCCCTACCACTGACTCTATTTCATTTAAACTTGGTCACTTTATGTTTTTGACCGTCCTGGGTTTGATGACGTCAACAGAAATTTTCTAAGCCTTCTAGATTTCAAGTTGCGATAGTCAACTTTTTTATTTCTTATGGCCGCCATATTCGATTTTTACACCATCAGACAGACAAAAAAATTAGCTTTTCAAACTGGTAACCAAAATACCTTTTTTCTTTCAAAAAACTTGTTGAAATTTGAAAATTTGTATAAATAATCTACAAAATCGAGAATGCTCTGAAAAACCAGAAAAACAATTGAAACTATGATATAAATAAAAGACTGAACATTTTATTGGTCTAATGATAACAAATTGAAAATAAATTTAAAACATCAGATATAAGTAATTATTTAAACTGTTCAAAGTGTCCGCCGTTATGTATTATACAGAGGTCAGTCCTTAAATTCATTTCGTCCACTGCCTTTAGGATAGTCTGTCGCGGAATTGAGTCAAATGCATTTTTTATTTTACGACGAAGATGTTCAATATTATCTATCCGTGGGGGTTGCATAAGCAACATCTTTTACATTGCCCCACAAAAAGCAATCCATGGGCGTTAAACATAGCGATCGTGGAGGCCAATAAACAGGACCAAACGTACCAAGCCAAGAATTTTGAAAGCGTGCATTTAAATATTCTCTTACAATTCGGGCGTTGTGAGGACCAGCTCCATCTTGCTGAAACCATTGAAGATTTTGAATGGTTAATAATGGCAGTTCATCTAACATATCTTCTAAATTTGTTTCCAACAATCTTAAATATCCAGGCCCATCCAAATGTCCATCGATGAAAAAGGGACCCAGAATCGTATTATCTAAAAGACCAGCCCGTTCAGCGAATATCGAACTTGTCTCTCTTATTAAATGGGGATTCACTGTAGCGTAATGATGAACATTTTTCGTGTTAAACATTCCCGAGTTTGTGAATAAGGACTCGTCAGTCCATAGTATTTTTCTGGAAAAATGTGGATCTTGCTGCAGTTTTTCCCGAAACCAATAACAAAAGTTCAATCTTCTGTTAGTATCACCAGGATAAAGAGTTTGTACCCTTGAGAATTTATAATCGTGGTAGTTATGTTTTTTTATTATTTTTCTGGCATATGCATCATTAATACCACACTCTTGAGCAATTTTCCGGCTGGAGTTTTCTGGATTAATTGCTATTTGAGCCAACACATTCACTTCATTAACATTCATCCTTTTCCTATACGGCCCTCGCGGTCTTTTAAACATGCCATAATTACCCAAACTTCTTGAAATCCTCGTAAACATTGTCCTGTGGGGTTGCTCTCTCTCTGGATATAAATTTGCGTAATTTTCAGACAGAGAGTTTTTATGGTTTCGAATGTAGACATCATACATTTCCTGCTTTTCTTCATTCGTAAACATCTTGATAATCAAAAAAGACGATAAAGAAACTCTACGTACGTCACTTGCACGCAATCTGTCACTATTATTGATATCATAGTTTCAATTGTTTTTCAGAGCATTCTCGATTTTGTAGATTATTTATACAAATTTTCAAATTTCAACAAGTTTTTTGAAAGAAAAAAGGTATTTTGGTTACCAGTTTGAAAAGCTAATTTTTTTGTCTGTCTGATGGTGCAAAAATCGAATATGGCGGCCATAAGAAATAAAAAAGTTGACTATCGCAACTTGAAATCTAGAAGGCTTAGAAAATTTCTGTTGACGTCATCAAACCCAGGACGGTCAAAAACATAAAGTAACCATGTTTAATTGAAATAGAGTCAGTGGTAGGGAAGATAATAATATTTTTCTAAAATCACATTTTTCAGTTTTTTTGTAATAAAACAAAAACGAATCAAAATATCCAGGATATCTTTTCAGATTCTTAATCGCCATAAAAATGTGCAACTTTTCTCTAATTTAACCGACCTTGTATCTCTTACCGTTTCCAAGATAGCAATGGTGAGCATCGAAAAAAGCACCACCCTGTATAGGGAAGCAAATTCATCATTATGCTATTTTCAAAATAAATGTTTAACAATAAAATATTTATTGACAAAAATAGTAATGATTTTGAAAGAAATTGCAAGTAAAATGTTCGAAGATATAAATACCATACACTTTTGTAATAGTAATCAGCTTTTACTCATTTTTTGCAAAATGGGACTTATGCCACTTTCAAAACAAATGTTCATATTAGGAATGATCAAAAGTGAAGACGGTTTTAAATATTGCCGTAGTTACTGAGAAATAAGAACGTTAAAAGCTTTCTGAGAATCGTTTAGTTTATCAAATAAAGTGTCTTAACGGCCATTTATAGGCTGATAAGTAATAACACCAATGCACCACCAACCGGATGAAGCAATTTATTTGTAACTTATGTAAAAAGAGCAGTTTTAGTTAAGTTTAACATTGTGTTAACGGTTCACGCATTTATATAGGGTGTGTCAAAATCGTGGCTCAACGTGGAGATCTCGCTTACCCAAGATCTACAAGGTTAACTGAAAGCAAAGTTGCGAAATTTGGTGGTTAATTCAATCTTAAGAGAAAATTGCCATAGCTCTCGTTGTTTAGAACTTTTTCACTATTATGATTTCGCAAAAAACGTTATTTTTAAATTTTGCTTTTGTTAGTCGAATATCACCAAAAGTTATTTGCATCAATGTATTTAGAATTGTTAGAACTCAATTTGAATTCAAAAACCAATGGACCGCTCATAAGATATAACAAAGTTGATGATGGGATCAACTTTGTAGCTCTTATAACTTATAATAAAGAATACTTAAATATACCGGGTGTAAATGAAGTGTGGCACACCCCCTTTTATTTATTTAGTTTTGATTTTAGATAAATGAAATTTTAGACATATAATATGTGCAAAAACCGGCCTATTTGAGCACATGCACACAATTGTTTTACTTCCGGTTTTGCCGGAAATGACCCCAACTTTGTTATTTTAAATGGAACACCCTGTATATTTTTACATTTTTGGAAAGAGGAAGCGATTTTGGATACAAATGCACTATTTTGAGGTTTTAAAAATTAACCAAAATAGTGCAGTTGTATCCAAAATCGCTTCCTCTTTCTAAAAATGTAAAAATATACAGGGTGTTCCTTTTAAACTAACAAAGTTGGTGTCATTTCCGGCGAAACCGGAAGTGAAACAAATGTGTGTTTGTGCTCAAAAAGCCCGGTTTTTTGCACATATCATATGTCTAAAATGTCATTTATCTAAAATCAAAAGTAAAGAAAAAAAAGGGGGTGTACCACACTTCATATACACCCGGTATGTTTTAAATAAAGCCAAAAGCACTCGATACAAAAATAATTGGGGCGCAAATAATAATTTCTTACTGCGTTTCAAATTTGGATGTAAGTAAGTACATAATATTTTGCGTTGCAGTTACCTAAGTAGGTTGCTTTTAATATTTTTTAAGTGTAGAATTAAGGTTGATAAGGAAACATATAATATATTTTAAATTTTTACAGTGAAATTAATCAATCAGAATATCTATAAAATTAGATAGTTGCTCAACTATTCTCTATTTATATTTTATGCAGATAATTCTCGGAGACATTTATTTAGCTTCAATTTTAATTTCACTTGAATGAACAAAATGTATGCTTAATAAGCATTTTTTTAAAATTCGTAGCTGTCGCATGGCGAATTTATTTCTAAAATGGCACGGTTTTACTCCTCAGCTTACCCAGTATCAGTGGCGTAACCAGAGTTTGTGTCGCCCGGGGCGGTCCCTGAATTCGCCGCCCCTCTGAATACGGGTTGCAACTCTTGATTTTTCTAAAGCAAATAGAGATCGACACAAAAAAGTCGGGGGGGGGGGGGTTGTAGAGATAAAATGCGCCGCAGGCAATTTTTTAAAATTTTAGATGTTCAAACGTGTTTTAATGCAAAGTTAGATAATGTAGAGTACTTTATCATCATCCAAAATAAAAGTTTAACGGCAGAACCTTTTCTGATTTTTTTTTTAAACAGATCGGCTCCCACCCCTACGGAATTCTTTTTAATAAGGGTAAAAACTAATGGTTTCCATTTAGGTAAAGGAACACATACATAATATATTAAGCAAAACTACAAAAAAGTAATAATATAAATATAAATAAAAAATTCACACAAATTCTAAAAAAGTAACACTATATTTCAGCCTAGAATTTAATTTTTTAAAAATGGAAAAACGTCAGTTTATGCTATAAATTTATATTTTTGTTGCTTGTTCGAATATGTCAAAAGTGCTCATGAACAAAAAGTGTACCTTACTATGATTTTCTTCAAAGGCACCTCGCCTTGCCTAGACACAACCCCAAATATAATATAAATAATAAAGAATTTTAGATACCTGTCAAATTGCACTAATTATCACCCACTTAGGCCAGTCGCGCACTACCAATATTTTTATCACGTAGTAAAAAACCTCCCAAAAATAATTGTATTTACATACAAGTAATGAAAAATCGTCAGTCTGTTTCTGGTGTCCTATGATTTAAAAGTTCTCTTACCACTGTTCGAAACTTTTGTTCATCTAAAAATAATCTGACGAATGTTATTGCTATGCGACGATTGGTTAATATAGAAAGGGATTTAGGTATACCTTAAACCAAATGTTTGAAATAGAACGGAAGCAAAAAATCCCTGTTTAAAACTGCATGAAATTTCATGCCTAAAATAAATGAAATGTTTCATAATTTTATTGAATGGTTAGTACCCTACTATGAATGTTATTACTTGGAATTTCTATCGTTACAAGGGGGCGGGTTTTCAGTGTAGCCAGGTCGACTAGCCTGTTTTATCCTTACACTTCGATAATTATTCCTTTTTTAAAATTAATTTTTATTAATTAAATAGCGCTACCCCCGAGGTTTTAGTTTTTACCCTATTTGGGTAGACTAAAACTGCCGCCCCAAAAAAAAAGTGCCGCCTGGGAAGGATCACTCCCCCCCCCCCGCTACGCCACTGGCCAGTGTCTAATTAGTTCAGATTTTAATAAACAAGAACGCACAACTTTGCTAATAATGGTAGGATTTAGTGACATGTAAATGGAAATCTACTATTACATACATGAATTTTAATATTGAAAAAGATTGAGAATCACCAAAACTGTCACAAGCTAATATCAGGAAAGCAATTTTAAGGTCCTTAAAAACCATACCGTTACTGTTATCCATAAGAAGATTTAGCAAAAATCTTCGAAAGTCTGTGACAATATAGTGTATTTTATTTAAAAAAAAAAACACCATCAATCGAGGGTTTGTCCAGTCAGACGAATTTGATGTGTTCAACAAAGTTGTTAAAAATAAGTCTTGAAACCTCACTGGGATAAAAAAAAAATGCACCGTTTCGTATAATTGAGAAGTCACAAAACTTTGCTCAACCTTGCATAAACCAGAAGCAATATTTTCGGTAAACATTTCTGTATTGTAATGTAATTCTTCAAGATTTTAAAGTAACTTGACTACACAGTATGGGTACAGGGCCAAATAAAGGAATTCAACTTAAACATAATCTTACTGTTTTAATTATGCGAACCGTTTATCAATGATTGTGTAAGCAAAATATGTTTGTATATTATTTTACAATTATAATATAGATAACACGATAACATATACATGTGTCAGCTGTATTGCTTAAAAACGTTTAAGTTAATCAACATTTGCAGTCTGCCATGGCCACTCATTGTAATTAAATGGATTTAAATGACACTACAAACGTAGAATAATTTAAAATGAAACATCTGCAAATTAAAGTTCTTAAAAAGTTGCACTGTTACTTTGTTACATTCTTATGTTTTTTTTTTATTTAAAAGATTTTTATAATGTTGTTACGTTGTAAGCCGTGTCAATAATTAAAGTAATTTTTAACAGTACAGAGTAGGGATTTCCAAGCTTCTTGAAAAAAGGGTCAAATATAAATTGAATTGCTTAACGCCTGGATTATGTATTTTGCTTAAATATTGCAAAAAATTTCGGGTGGTAATTCTTTATCGAAAATTAAGGGGGGGCTTTTATAATTCTTTTTCCCTTAGACGTCTCCTTTTGGAGTTACACCCCCCTAAAGAGGAACGGTAAAATTAGGTTTTTATTTTATTCCTCAAATTTAGATATGTAAATATTTGGTAGATTTTTTATACTTATTGATAGGTTTCCCATAGTAATATTTTTAATTATCTCCCACCTTCACAAGGGGTTGAAAAGTGCGACCTCTGTTGGCTTTTTATGAGAACATTTTGGATGCTTGAAATTTTGCAATTTAAAAATTTTCTTTGAAAACTTGATTTATTTAGAAACTTTTTGGATTCTTTAGTTTATTTCGTAAAATTAACTCTTTTTGAGTAAAAAATTATATAAGTGAACATGCATTATTTTAAAAAAAACATGGTAACCACCAAAATGAATCGTTTTATTTTAGAATATTTAATGGTTCATGTTCACTCATTTAATTTTTAACAGAAACATTTAAAGAATAATTTTAAAAAAAAATAAAGCAAGCGTTCAAAGAACATTTTTTAAATTGCAAAATTTCAAGCCTCCAAAAAGTTCTGATAAAAAAACCAAAAGGGGTCGCACTTTTCAGCCCCTTATGAAGGTGGGAGATAATTAAAAATATTATTATGGGAAACCTATCAATAAGTATAAAACATCTACCAAATGTTAATCTTCTACACATCTCCAAATTTGAGAAACAAAATAAAAACCCAATTTACCGCTCCTCTTTAGGGGGGTGTAACTCCGAAAGGAGACGCCTAAGAAAAAAGATTATATAAAAGCCCCCCTTAATTTTCGATAAGGAATAACTTCCTAAAGTTTTTCGCATTATTCAAGAAACACACAGTATATTGAAAAAAATCTTACAATTTTATACAATATCAGTGAAGTTACTTAAGGTTAATTTCATGTGTAATTTTTATTACAGGAAATGTGCAATTTGAATAGTGGCTTTTCAGTTTCACGGAACAACGTGTCAGCTAAAAGTTTCTCAACTAGAAGCAATATTTCCATATCTCACAGTTTCATTACAAAACTTTCATATTTATGTCGTTTGCGAACTGTATAAATATTATTTACCGTAGTTTGGCGACCCCTGGTGTAGACTATGCAGCTTAAATGCATAGGGTAAAAAAAGTAAGTGATAGTTGAATGGCGAATAGATAAGAAACTGTTCATTAAAATGCCTACACAACAGATATCGTTCCTTTTCAAGTTCAGTGTTTAAACTATTCAGTTGGTTGTATACAGGGCGTCCCATAGTTCATTATCTCATTTGTTTTCAGAAATAATTTCGACAAATAATATTTACCATTAAAAGGAGGATAAAACTGCATAAAGCGGTACAAAAATATTTTCGAAGTATTCAAGGCTTTTAAAAAGACATAATTTAATTTTTCGAGAATAATGTCAAAATCTATAAAATATTAATTGGCCAGATTATGTGCCTAAATGAGAGTTTGTAGGGAACATATTTTGGTTTATAAAAGCGTAAAAGCGAAATAAAATACTTTATTATGATTAAGTTTCATATCAAAACAGAAAGTGGTTACTAAATTATTAACAACAAATTTTAATACACTTTTTTTTCAGAACGCCTGAGAAGAATATTCAGGAAGCGTGATATTTATCTGTTGAATATAAGTCACCGTACAAGTAAAAGAAACAGGCACAGACGTTTTAAAATTTGTGATACTGGAAAATCCCCGAATTAGATTAAGTATTTAATGATTACTACTTGAAATCGCTTAGTGCTTAAGTGTTGAAGCATTTTTTATTGATTTTTATGATGACAATGATTTCGTTCTAACCATTAAAAAAAATTACATTTAGGTCAGTACTTGTAGTTCTGATTTTTAATCCTTATTTGATTGCACCTTGAAACGATTAAGAACATGGTTACAGTAGTTTAAACTAATCGGTATTTCATAGACACGTTTATCGAATTTAAATTGTGTTTTAATCTTTATGAAACGATTTTTTCCTTTGCTTAGTCCTTACGTATACAATATCTGTTAAATAGTTGTCCTTGAGAGGGCAAAGTACTAAATTACAGTGTTGTGCACAAGATTTCAAATTAAGCAAAGATTGTGTTTAGAACATTTAATTTAAAGCAACAAATAGGAATCATTCGATAACAGAAATTTTGTATTTAACAACAATTTAACCAAAATATTTGCTAAAAAGTATTTTAAAAGAAGGTATAATCAAGTTTTCAAAAAAATATGTCGTGTGTCCGAAATTCGACTTCTTTGCTGTAAGAGATACAAGATGGGTTAAATCGGACAAACATTAATTTTTAATAGAGCAAGTTGACGATGCTTTTACTTTTTTGAAAAATTTCATGGCACGTTATACCGGGTGTAAACGAATTATCGTATACTCCTTCAGTGGTCTTAGACAAATAAAATTTTAGATATACGTTATGTGCAATAAACTGGATTATCTGAACACTATTGTTTGACTTCCGGGTTCGCGGAAAATGATCCTAATTTTATTGTTTCAAATGGGACACCCTGTATGATTTTTCACTTTTGGAAATGGGAAAATGCTCTATTTAAATAACCGCATGAACCGCTATCGTTCCATTTAAAAAAATTGACTTTTTGTAAAAAAAAAAACTGATTCCGCAACCTACAAAACCGATTAAAGTAATGAATTGTCAATAAAAATTAACAAAAACGTTTTTCGGACAATTGTTGACAATAAAATTTAATGTATGCGGACCACGGCACACTTAATTAAAAATAAATTTAGATCGAAAAGTAATTTAAGGCTATAAAAATTAACCAAAATGGTGCAGTCGTATTTAAAATTGCTTCCTCTATGCATAAATTTAAAAACATATAGGGTGACCCATTTGAAATAACAAAGCTAGGATAATTTCCGTTGAAACCGAAAGTGAAACAATAGTGTACATACCTATGTTTAAATAATCCGGTTCTGTGCACGTATCATATGTCTAAACTTAAACAAAATAAAATAATAATCGCCTAGCCAAAATTGACAGCGAGACACTTGCCCATTGGAATAAAGTTGCAGGAAATGCCCATTTTAAGGCTATCCTCTCTGATGTCTCTAAGGAAAAGACAGAGTAGACATCAGAGAAGCCACAGGACTCATCACAGGACTAAACAAATACTTCTACATGATAGGGCTCTCAGAGACTGATATACGCAGACGATGAGGTGAAGAAGAAATTCCTCTTCACGTACTATGCCAGTGTGAAGGATTCACACCCTTTTGACGTAAACTTTCTAGGGATGGAAAAACCAACCAAGAAGAGTTAAGAAAAACACTATTAAAGAAATTCTGGAGTTTTTAAAAAAATACAGGACTTCTTTAAGGGGCTATCACCAGAGGGTACAATAAACCAATAGGTCGAAGCACAGAAACTCGAACAGCTCCGCGGAAATAATAATTCTGTTAACAAATAAATAATCTTAAACTAAACTGAAGTAAGAGACCTAATTATAAAACATTAAAAACGTATTTTTACTTGAACATGATTTTTGATAAATGACTGATGTTTCATAATAAGTGCCTCGCAAATGGTCCAGTGTATTTATTATGAATTGAAATATCTACAAATATTTTGTCTAAAGTGGTTTACTCATCATATTAGAGCTTACTTTAGTTCAATTCGTTTGTGTTCCAAGAATACGAACAATGTTTTTAACCAACTAAACACTGTAGTTAATATTAACTTCACACACTTACATTTATTAAATAATTTGTGTCATTATTAAAAAACAGCATTATTTTTTAACGAGTATGAGGTTTGTTCTCGAGAAAAGGTGGTTTAGTTAAAAGATTAAATCACAGTTTAAATTTTATGGCAGGTCCGATTTGAAGAAATCCTTCTAATAAATAAAGTGCACATTGTCATAAACAGGTAGTATGCACGTTAATATAAATAATAATTTTACTGCATCGGGTGCTGCCTGTACTGACGCACAACAATCACAAACGTTTGAAGATATACATATGTATCAAAATGATTTTGAAGCAAGGTGAATATATTATTCGGTTCCTCAACGATGTTTTTATTTGGTAAGATACATTTATTATTAATTTAATTTAGGTGAAACATTTAAATATGTTAACTGTTTGCTATCACATGTATTAAATTTTTTGAAGATTTTAAAAGAAATTTTTGAATAAATAAATTACTTACGTGTTTAAATAAAAACAAAGTAATTATTTCAAACAGTATTTACCGATTTTATGGATGAAGTTGTACGCAGATCGTGGTTGATTACAAAATACCACTTGCATTTATTTATTTTTGCTGCATTTGCAGTTTTTTTTTGTCGACCTCATTGCACGCCAATAATACATTTCAGCAATAAGTAACGCAGTGAAATATTAAAAAAATGACAGCGTGGTCCGAAATAACAGATATTGTTTGTAACGTTTTTGTATATCAAAAATTTTGGTTTAAAATTTAGCCCAAACGTTAAGTAAACAGGGAAAGGGTAAAATTTATATGCATAACGTTACTATATTTAAATCGTTTTTTAAATGTTCAGTCTTTTTAAAAACGTTTGCTTCAAAATTTAGCAAAGTTTTGTTGATATTTCGTGACTCCGTGATAAACTTACTTTTCTTGATATAAATAAATTAAATAACAATTTTTGTGCATGTTTTCATATCTCTTGTACAAATGTTAGATCATTTCGAGACTCGACTCTTTACTGCAGGAATCTCATTTATTTATGTATTATCGTTTGAAGTTGTTGTAGCAACGATTTTTATTGACTCCCTAATCAAGTGTTTCTCAATTTATTTTAAGCGTCCCACAATTAATGAGATTTTGTTTTAATCTTCCAAAAATAGATTTATTAGGTTGCCTTCTTTCTGGGTAACGATTAAAATAAGTTTCACTTGCAGCTTTAGAATT
Organism: Elmis aenea; assembly: GCA_947652605.1. NCBI lineage: Eukaryota > Metazoa > Arthropoda > Insecta > Coleoptera > Elmidae > Elmis > Elmis aenea. The sequence continues at coordinate 21,362,121 of OX393584.1, forward strand.
ATTATTACTTTGAATAAAACATTCTAACATATCATACTTTTCGTAGTATTGGTAAGCAATTTCGTGTTTTTAAGGTACAAAACAATCGACAATTAAACGTGATTATTTCAGTCAAACTATCGTTAAAACAGCAGAATGACAGTTTGTTTTACCAGTTATATTCTTAATGACATAAGCCTACTACTGGAAAAAAATAAAATATGAAAAATTACCTCATTTTTGCTATAATGTAAGGAAAATGAATAAATCGACCCCACATGATATATAATATTGAAATGGGGAAAAAGTCCTCTTTCTCGTGATGCCACAGCCAACTATGGGTTCCATTTTAAAAAATACAACTTTATTATGTCACAACTCGAATTTCGATTTTTTTTTGAAAAATTGTCTACGCCACTACATTCTTATCAAAAAAAGCATGTAGAACGTCAAAATTATTTTTGTTTATTTTCATAAACAAGTGAGAAATAGTCATAAAACGAAAAGTCGAAAAGTCGAGTTATCGGCGATAACTCGAAAACAAAAGACGATAAACAATTTTAGTTTTCACCATTAACTTTTTCTCAAAAAAAGAGATCAAGTAACTTGGGTCCGTTTTTTGATACCTCTTATAGTTACCGAGATTCCCTATGAAAACATCGAAATTTGCCCACCGTGTATTATGAAAAAGTGGTAGCCACGGACTCAAAAAATATCTCGTTTTTTTTTCTGATCGAAACGAATAAAAAATTTAGTTTCCGTGCTTTTCGTTTCCATCCAAATATTTCCTTTTTGTTTTTATGAACCAAAATTAAATGAAGGTTAATACCGGTTAAAACTACATTAATGATAAACGAAAGAACCCCAATTATTCTAATTTTTGTTTCTTCTGTTTATTAATACTTCAAATGTACCTAATAATATGTAAATTAACACAGTTTACTTTTAAATAAAAACTAATTTGGCGCGGTTATTTTGTACTGTTGGTGATCCAGTGGTAGAAGTAAAATGATTTTGATGAGTTTTAAAGTCCATTTATATTCTTGTTTATGTGTCTTAGCAATTTTTGGGCCACCGCTAAATTATGAACGACGATATGATGGGTTTTGATCCTCATGGACAGCACATTTTAGACTGGCGAACCGCAATAGTAATCTTAGTAAATTGTTGAACACAATTCGATTTGTTTGATGAAAATGTACACACAATCTACATCTAATAATATAGCGAGTGCCGTTTTAACTTTATTTTTGTGCTTAAAAACTATGCATTTGAATTAAATTAGATTTTGCCATAATTAGCTATAATAACGAAAGTATAAATTACAATTGATAATTCAATAAACGATCATAAAAACAAATTGTAAGTAAAAAAGTGATTAAATCGGTTAAGACCGGTAAAATAAATTATTTATTTCGTTTTTAATCTTAAACGAAACGAATAACAAATTATCTTTTTCGCTTCCGTTTTGGTTTTTATTAAAATTTCGATTAACTTAGTTATTTCGTTTATGAAAGATCCACCTGCATATGGAAAGTTTTATCCAAGGAATCGACATAGAAGTCTTTACATCCATACGGTAAAAACACTTTTGACGAAACTACCCGATTTAAAGAATTATACCGATTATATTTAAAAAAATAATATATCCTTAATAAACTCTAAACCAAGTGAGCTATAAAGATTTTGAAAATATAATATAGCTTTGCCCCAAGCTTATAAAGCTTAAAAATAAGCAAGAACCTTAAATTTTAAACACCTAAAAGATATTTTTTCTACTACCACTAATGTAAATGACTCTTAAGCTGCGTTCACATAGAAAAGTATTGTATTGTATTGTAGCGTAAGCAAAGTTAAGTATACGAATATCAAATGCTAGCGTTCACATTAGCAAAGTAGTGGAATTGCCTTGCAAGCCGCGTTGCAATACTTTGCAAACTCCAAGTTTCTTGCAATACCCCATAACAAGGACTAATCACAGTGATCTACGGATTAACCCTGCGTACGCGCAATAGGAATCGCCATTAGTGTACAAATAGCTGGCGCTGCCACTATAACACCACCGAGCTTGGTGGCTGGTTGGTAAAACAACCTAACTGGTAATCGGGAGGTCCTGGGTTCAATTCCCAGGGCCGACTTTCATTGTAGAGGTTTCAGGTGGTTTCCTCTATGGTTAAGGCAAATGCTGTGGCAGTTCTTCCACCTATACTTACCCATCCTTGACTATCCACATCCCTACCCATTATCCTTGTACCTCTAACGACTGAAGAGGGGGTCAACCCCCCTATAGCAGTCTCCGCGCGAGCGGAAAAAACACGTGACTTTTTTTGACTATAACACCTCTATGTGAACACTACTTTTGCAGGCACCTTGCAATACAATACAATACAATGCAATACTTTTCTATGTGAACGCAGCTTTACGGTACAGCTGCATGCATAGTAAGTAATTCCTAACGCACACTTGGCTAGAAAGAAGAAAGAAGAAAGAAGTAGCCTTCCGTCAAACACTGCCTGCATGCATAGTAACTGAGTCATAACGCACACTTCTAAAAATGTCAAATTAGGCTTACGTCAAAATTGACAAGACAACGTAATTACATGTGTATATCAGCCAAAAAGCCGTTAAAATCGTAGGTAATATGTGTTCGTAGAAAAAATAAGCTACATTACACGAGTTGTAAAGCAATTACGCACTCGCGGCTACGTAACTTTTCCACACGTGCGTAATATGCTTCTTACAACTCTTGTTATGTAATATACTTACTATAATAAAACAATGCACTGAAACCTGTTAGTCACTGTTATAATTGTGCAAACAAAAGTTAATTGACTTCAAGAGTACTTTCGTAAAATTATCTTCTTTTTAAGCTTTGGTTTTTTAAACTTCACAGATTAATAGAAAATATTTAAATACGATTAAATGAGAGGCAATTTTCTTCTGAAAAAAAGTAGCTGTCAAATGCTTTATTATTTTTTCAGATTGCTAGGATCTAAAAAACTTTTACAATCTTATAAAATAATAACACGAGACTTCTCTCTACGCCAATTAATCCCTAGTTATAACGGCAGGGTACATCGCAACGAACTAGAATTATGTTACTGGCTAGAAATGACATTTTCAGTTCGAATTAAACCGTGTGATTGTGAACACTAAACATTTCTTGTTAAAAAATATGTTTAAGTGAGACACAATTTGTTTCGATTCTTTGGATGTGCTTCATTTCCAAAGCGTGTTCAATTCATATAATTTTTAATTTAAATTAATTAAACGATAGTAGTCGTAACAAATTCGTTTGAATTTAAACTTATTATGTACTTCAAAGTATATGTTTTTTTTTCCCTTAATTGATTTTATTTTTATTGTCCACACAGTATACAGGGTTTTTCTTAAGTATTGCAAAACCAATCGGGAGGTGATTCCTTATCCAAAATTAAGGAGGTTCTTTCATATAAATTTTTTTAGACGTCTCTTTTCATAGTGACACCCCCTAAAGGAAAGCGGGAAAATTAGGTATTTTATTTCTCAAATTTGGATAAATGTAGGAGAATGATATTCGGTAGCTGTTTTATGCTTATTAAAAGGTTTCCCATAGTAATATTTTCAATCATCTTTCACCTTCATAGGGGGCTGAAAAGTGCGACCCCTGTCTGTTTTGTTTTATCAGAAATTTTTGGTGCGTTAAAATTTTGCAATTAAAAATATTTTTTTGAAAGCTTGATTTATTTACAAACTGTTTTTATTCTTTAGTTTTTCTCGTAACTCCGAAAGGAGACGTCCAAGGAAAAAATTGTATATGAAAGACCCTCCTTAATTTTCGATAAGGAATCACCTCCCGAATTTTGTTGCAATACTTAAGAAAAACCCTGTATATTTACATTCTATTGTTTAAATATTAATCGAGGTTGTCGCGCCATCTACCCATCATTGTTGCAATTGAGTTTGCCATTTATTATTTAACAACACTTTTTCCGTTTAGTTTATATTTATTTATATCTACTTTTGCCCTCCAGGGCCGTCTTCAAGTTCACGTGAACAGTATTTTGCGTTACCCCTCTGCTGTCTCAATCGGCAAAAAAAAATTTTTTTCTTCAACTTTTTTGATTAAATTGGTTACAATAATATTAGATAGCTCTTAAATGAACAGAAATTGTCTTTCTGGAACTTTGATGGTGTGCTTCATAACAACATAATACCTACTATTAACCATTGTAATTAATTGGATAAATTCCATTTCATTTATCCAATTTTTTGGAGTGCAAATTAGACTTGTCGAAAGCTGAAATTAAAAATTACCGTTTTCGGTTAAATAGAAATTTTTAATTAGTATTGGTTTTATGTTATAGTAAGATGCGAACTACATATAACTTAAGATGGAGGAAGTGATATTAATATTAATCAAACGGCAATATTCATTCATTCGCTCTTAAAATAGTTACTTATGTACCAAGGCGGTAAAGTTCGACTTTTCATTACGAGTGTGGATATTATTGGCCGAGACGAAGTCGAGGCAAATAACCACGCGAGGTGCATATTACATTTTTTCTGCAATCGACAAAGAAAGCATATACATAAAGTTTTACATCATCTGTCAGATTCTCATTCTCCTGTCAAATATGTACCTATCTTTGAACAAAAGCACGCTCAATTTCTCTAAATTCAAACAATGAGCGTAGCGCATTTTACTTTTTCACTGCCTAAAAGTCTGTTTTACTGCCTCGGCAGTAAAAATGATTATTTCAGCCGCTATTGGGTACTTATTGAGCTAGTTTAGTGACAGATTGCAGAAAAAATATAATAAAGTATTTTTCAACAACAAACAATCTTAGAATTAAGAGTTTTAAATACAGGGTGTCCCAGATTACATTTCCAGCATGGGGATCTCGCTTATCATAAGAGATACAGGTTTGCTTAAATTAGATGAATTATTCTTAAGTATGAGGGAAACTACAATCAATTTTTAAAAGTACATTTTTTGCACTTCTGAAGTTATTAAAAAAAATTGAAAAAGTAGAATTTCTATTTTATATTTCTATGGAAGGTCGCCGGGATTTGACCGGTTCCTCAATTGGACCACGTCAATTTTGGCAGTTTATTGACGGAAACAAGTACCTTGGTGTACGAGTTGACGTATGAAATTGCATATGCCTAACTTGAGCAGTGCACGTGTTCTTTTTAATAAAGTAGAATTCTACGATAAACGTCAATAAACTGCCAAAATTGACGTGGTCGGTCCAATTGGGGAACCGGTCCAATCCCGGCGACCTTCCCCTATATTTGTATCATTGAAAGTTGAACTATTAAAATAGTTTCTACTGAGACACCGTGAACGCTAAATAGATATGTTTACAAATCTGAAGGATATCTAGTATTAGTCATTTCATATCCCCAAAATAATTCGGTTGTCTTATTTTTGAACAATGCTTTTGCTTCGAGATCAACAGACATGTCTTTAACTATATCAAAAATTTCTTCGTTTTCCTATGTTGTTTTGGATTAAATAGCAGTTAAAAGAAGATTAATCCATCAGGACTTCCTTATTTAAATTTATCAAAGAATAGCAAGAAACGTTTTTTTTTTAAACAACAATTATTGGCACTTCCTCATCTAGATCTACCGTATAATTTTTACGTCATTAATAAAATCGTGAATTGTTAATAGTTTTTGCTTAAATGACCTGGATAACTAAGGCATAGATAAGAAAAAGTGTAATGCTTCTTATGCTTTATAGCAAACATTTTTTAACTGGACGTGTAATTCATTTTTAATTAAAGATATTGAACGAGAATCAAAACTTATTTACGTCTTACACGAATTATATTTTTTTGCCGAAACTCAGCAGTTATTTCTCGATACATTGCGTCTGGCCGAGAAATTTAATTGTTTATAATAAAGCTACATCAAATATGACAATTATGTTTTGCGATACCATCGCCCATAAATCACTAATACAAAATTTCTGCTTGCATTGTGACTTGGTAACTAAACGACAGTAACAATCGCTTGTAGAAACAAATGTTTTTTTATGGACTCTGTTTTTATTATTCTAGTAAAGTTGCGGTCAAAAACTAAGAAACGAAAAATTTAAAACTAGACATTCAAAAAAATTCTAAATACAATTTTAAAACTTAGTACTGCAAAAATGGTTGCAATTTTTTTTTAATTTAAGATCTAAAAATAAAAATCAAGAGACTAAATATTTTTCTCCAACTCCAATTATCTACATCTAAATATAAAACAGTTACAGGGCTAAGAAGTTTTAAATGTGTTATTGGTTGTTATACAGGGTGGTCCACTTTTTCGTAGCAGGACTTTAATAGTCGATACAAACACTTATTTTAAAGCGAATATTCCATATCAACATGGGTCCATAAACTTCATTTTAAATATAAAGGGTGTTAAAATTTCCGAAAAAATATCGATAATTTTTAACCGTCTTCCAACCAGTAAGTATATCTAAACCAAATTTGGTATACAGCACCACCTTACAGGTTACCACAATCGGTGAAAATGTCAAGCCCCACAAGCTACCAATGGCGGAGTTGTGGGGGTTCGGTTTCAATATATTTTATAAAAAACTAGTACAAAATCTGCAAAACATTTTTCCTTTGGCGTTTTTGTGTATTCGCAACAATAGCCGAGATATTTAAGTTTAAATTTTATATGGATTTCGGTTTTTTCGTTATATCATGCAAGCCATGGAATTTTTAAACAAAACAAGATCTGGTTTAAACTACACTTCTAAATAGCTAACTTTTGTCCCATTTAACCAACCTTGTATTTTCATTATTTACAGAGATAGCAATAGTATATCTGATAAGAAAAAATTTGTGCAGTATGGAAATTAGGAGCATTTAAATTATTTATATAAAAACAAGGGACAAAAATTACAAATATTAAGAAAAAATAAGATTTTAACAATCGTGTTAAGAAAAATTTTATTATAAGTAGGTATGTCCTTCTATTTGATATTAATGTATTATACAGCCTGATTGAAATTAGAGTTTAAGCATGGGGATCTCGCTTATTATAATAGCTAGAGTATAAGTTTAAATTTGGCAAAGTTGCAAAATTTTGTGCTCAATAATAATCAAAAAAAAAAAATGAAAATATCTCAAACGGCATCCTAGAAAATTAGAAAAACCGGAAAATACGATTTTTGAAAATCGTCTATAACTCCTTTGGAGTAAAAATTGTTTTAAATGTGTAAAAACATTGCCGAAGCAACTTTTTAAGCCGAATCGGATGGTGGTCACACATTTTTCTCAGGTCGATTCGTTTTTGATTTATGATAACCAACTTTATTTTTTCTTATGTGGGCGCAATTTTTGCTATTTACACAATCAAATAGCATTTATTTTTTTGAATTCATTGATGTATCGCACTTCACACATAGTAGTTTACTTCTTTGTTCACTGCCAAATTAAAAAAAAAGGGTTTTAAACAATAACCATTATAAATCAGGCCGGTCGTTGTAGTTTATGTTTCATAACAACCAATCAACAAACTAAAAGTTTTGAAAGCCTATTACTTGTCACATTTATAAATTCGTTAAAATGAACTTTAATAACGAAGAAAAACGCGATATGCTGCGAATTTTTTATTCATTGAATATGAATTCTATATTGTCAAAAATAGGGCAGAAATGTTTCAGATGACAATTAAAAAAAAAACATTTTTATGACAAACAGATCCGGAAAAATACTATTTTTTTACGTTGAACAGAAACTTAAGCAACTTTGTATAAAGCACCTACAACAAAACTTAAAAGAACAGTATAAAATATTCGCAGCATATCGGGGTTTTCTTCGTTATCAAAGTTGATTTTTACGAATTTATTAATGTGACAAATTTCTTTTCAAAACCTTTAGTTTATTAATTGGTTTTCATGGAAACAACATAAACTACAATGGCCGGCTTACCTGATTTATAGTGGTTATTGTTTAAAACGCATTTTTTTTTAAATTTTACAGCTAACGAAGAAGTAAAATACCATGGGTGACACATCAATAAAATCAGAAAAATAAATGCTATTTGATTATGTAAATAGCAAAAATTGCGTCCATAAGAAAAAATAAAGTTGGTTGTCATAACACAAAAACGAATCGATATACGAAAAATTTGTGACCACAATCCGATTCGGCTTAAAACGTAGCGCTTGGGCAATATTTTTACACATTTAAAATATTTTATACTTCAAACGAGTTATAGACGATTTTCAAAAATCGTATTTTCCGTTATTTTCCTAATTTTCTCGGATGTCGTCTGAGATATTTCCAATTTCTCTTTGGATTATTAATAAGCACCAAATTTAGCAACTTAGCCAAATTTAAACCTATACTCCCCCTATTATAATAAGCGAGATCCCCATACTTAAACTCAAATTTCAATCACCCTGTATACGAAAAGTTCAAGTGGTGATTCCTCATCAAAAATTAAGGGGGATCTTTTACATAAAATTTTTTCCTTAGATGTCTCCTTTCTCAAATTTTAACAAGTGTTGGAGAAAGATATTTAATAGATGTTTTATACTTATTAAAAGGTTTTCCACAGTAATCTTTTCAATCATCTCCCACCTTCACAGGGGGCTGAAAAGTGCAACCCCTGTTGTTTTTTTCATCAGAACTTTTTGTTGGGTTAAAATTTTGCAATTTCAAATTTTTTTTTTGATCGCTTAATTTATTTAGTAACTTGTTCTATTCTTTAACTTACAGTTTTTGAGTTAATAAATAAAATAAGTGAACAGTAATCATCAAATATTCTAAAATAAAACGATTAATTTTGGTGGTTACCATGGTTTGCTTATGTTCATATTGGGTAGAATTGACGGGTGTATTTCATTTTGACGTTTACGCGGCGACAACGCTAAAACGTCCGTCAATTCTACCCAATATGAACATAAACAAACGATGGTAACCACAAAAATTAATCGTTTTATATTGGAATATTTAATGGTGCATGTTCACTTATATTATTTTTTACTCAAAAACTGTAAGTTTTACGAGAAAATTTAAAAACAAAAAAAAGTTTTTAAATAAATTAGGCCTAAAAAAAAAGTTATATGGCAAAATTTCAACCCACCAAAAAGTTCTGATAAAAAAAGATGATTGAAAATATTACTATGGGAAAACTTTTAATAAATATGAAATGTCTACCAAATATTATTCTCCTACATTTATTCAAATTTGAAAAATAAAATTAAAAAAAACCTAATTTTATCGCTCTCCTTTAGGGGGTTGTAACTTGTAACACCGAAAGGAGATGTCTAAGGGGAAAAAATTATATGAAAGACCCCCTTTAATTTTTGATAAGGAATCATTTCCTAATTTTTTTGCATTTTTTACGAAACACCCTGTACATTAATATTATTTTTTAACTTTTAACTTTTCTTTATATTGTTCACAGGTTACTTTGATTGATATAATGTTTGCTCCTTAAAAAACCAAGTTTCTTGCAAATAAAAATAGGTAAATATGTTTCATCTGATAGAAAATTTTCAGAGCTTCCAAATAACATATTTAAAAAAGGACTTTTAACTCTCCAAATTTTTAGAAATAAACTCTAAAGCGCATAATTTAAAATAAAGAAGTTAGAGGACTGGGAAATTTGCACTAGGACAATCTGAAAAAAAAAAACTTGGTAAAAACGAACAGATTTTGTGTTTTTTACATAAATTATTCACTTACTTTAAATTACCAATATATTATGCACAAAGACGAGCTTGCAGCTAATTATAAAGGAAGCAACGGTTTATCCTGATTATGTCACTTTGAATGAAAATTAATCATGGTAGGTACGCCACAATCTGATGGTTGTTTTTACTGTATGATTAGAGTTGGCAATCTTTTATTGATTGCAATATAACTGGATGTAACAACCCACCTTTTTACATTCTTAAGCTACTCATGAAGTGTGTATAGGGATCAATTTTGTCAATAATGATTTCGTAGTAATTTATTTACTAAAGGAAAGAACAAAACAGTCTTAAACACGTAATGATAAAGACAATAGATTGCAAAATTGTGCTATTTTCATTTTAGTTCTTGCACACTGTCTAACAATACCTGAAACCTTCCTGTTTAGAAATTATTATTTGATAAATGCTTGGATTATTTTAAGTGAGCCATTTATGTATGTGTTGTTGTGTTGTAAATAAAATAATTTATTTATACCGTGATTTTTTGCTTTGTTTGGGCGTTCCTTTATTTTTTATCAGCTAATAGGTGAAACCCGACGCTATTAATTCATGGCTTGCTTAATTCTTTTCATCAAAATAGTTTTTTAATATTAGAACCGTCAAATTTCAAAATAAATGTATCATATGGCACATCATTAAAAAGAGAAAATAAATATGCTTTCGAATGATACTAAAATCAATTATGGTTTGCATTTTAAAAAATGCAAGTTTATGCTGTATCTCGTAAAATATACAATATTTAAAAAAATGATTACCTCCATTTTATAGCGATCAAAAATATCTACCACTTTTGTTAAAAACTTTTTTTGCTATATCTCATAGCAACTGAGATAGATTCATGTAAAACAATGCCACATTTTTGGTTTTTAATCAATATCAAATAAGCCTTAATTTTTTTTCAAAAACAAAAGCATCGCTGTATTGCTCTATGAAGTAGGTAACTTTTGTCCCATTTGCCCGACCTAGTATCTATTACGGTTTAAAAGTTACCCACGGAGAGCCTCGAATTCTGGACACACTGTATAACCCAAAATTCTGAGATTCACAATTATCTATTTAGAAATTGTAAAGACTTTTAATTGCCATTCAGGAATAGAAAATTACACTAAAATTATCTTTTTTATAAAGCATTTAAATTTTATAACAATCCATAAAACGAGGTTAAAAATGAAACCAATGTTGTTAGATTTAGAAATAAGCTCAGTAGTTTTATAAATGAAATTTTAATGTTATATATTAATTTGTGTATGTTATATCATTGTTATATAATTAGTCAAACGCTGAATAAATATTATCAATAATCATTATTATCATATAGTAACTTAAATGTCGTCCAATAACAATTTTAAATCATTTTGATTTCAAAATTTTCTGCAACACTGATAGAAAGCAAATACAGTTGTACTTCTTTAAAACATATTTCGTTATTTGATAAATTGTTTGATTATTTAAGTGACTTATTTTTTTTCCACGGATTTCTTGTCGGAACTAGTTTCAAGATTGTTTAGAGAAAAACATGAGTAATTTTAATTATTGTTTGATTTTTATAAGTCTTAATTAAGTTCGTTCATTTCGCTCTAGTTCATAAATTGTAAAATAAAATTAGTTGAGCTGTTTACTTCGAACATATACCTGCTGTGTCAAGCGAGAGAATCCGGAAGATTTCTGATCTTGTTAAGTGCAGCATTTCCTTAACTGTGTCAAGGGCAGAAAATAAGCAGGAAATAATATCTTGCTTTCGGTGTTGACGTTTTGAGCTGCGATATTTATACTTATGTTCATACAGACTTTATTTATGTTATTGTTAGTTCTTGCGGACTTACACGTTTTTAAATAAATTGAAAATATCATTGACATTATGATGAAGACTTAATTAAAGCGCATATGCTCGTGAATTTTTAAATAATTAAATACACTGTAAAGGTAAAATAAGTAAATGCCGTTATAAATTAAAAACATTAAACCAAAAAATAGCAGATTTTCGAACATTTTAAAAAATGTTTGTGTAAATGCAGATCTAAAATTCTTAAGTTATTTTTGTTCTTAGTGTAATGTTAAATTTCGACAGTATATGTCAATAATGGGTTCTCTTTTTTTTTGTAACTTCTTTAATAATTGAAATATTACTCCAGAAAAAGCGATCCCATACTGGTAAATTTGTACTTCTAAATTTTTATAATTATTGTGTTGATAATAAAATTTGTCCACAGTTGAAACATGTTGATGCATTTTATGTTAATCTTTATTTTGGCTTTCGCAGAAGCTTCGAAAGATTTTAGTAGAATAATTTCAACAACACACGCATAAATTTTAAATATGCTTATTAAATGTGTTTTTTAATGTAAAAAAAATCTACCGATAATGTTTTACAATTACAATTCGCCATTTTTAAAGAACGTATTTTTCTCTAATGTATTTCTGCGTTAATTATCAAAAAAATTATTATTAAATTATTTATTTTTTCAGTTTTGTGTAAACTTGTTGGTCTTACAATCTTACTTTGTATTTTTTTTTCCTCAGTAAAAAGAACTATGGAACGGGAGTTATGGACTGCGTTAATCATATCCAGCATTCGCAAAAACCGTCTGAGACGCAAAGTCCTTCAAGTGCCTGCGATTCCACCCCCGCTAATATGGAGTTATCATTAGTAAATATAGTCGTTGAAAATAATGATAACGATAATGGTAGATTACCTGATGTCGTCGTCGAAACCAATAAGTTGGGGGATGAGAATCAGAGAACAGAGACTTATCTTTCAATCGCCATCCAAGTTTTTATACCATTCTTGATCGCTGGATTTGGAATGGTTTTTGCAGGACTAGTTTTTGATAGAATACAAGTAAGAATTGCTAGGATACACGGGCTGTCGCAAAAATAACCGAACTTTAAAAAAAAAACAACAATTGGTTTGGGGTAAATGTTTTATTTTATTTAAAATACATTCCCTCGGCGGCCATACAACGATTTGCACGGCTAACTAATGCATCAAACGACTGTAATATGTCCTTTTGTGGAATGCTCTTAAGGATGCTCGTCACGGTCTATGGAATGTTGTCATAACGCTTTCTTTTCATGGATATTTTGAGCCGTGGATACAAAAAGTAATCACACGGTGCTGAATCCGGCGAATAATACAACCCAGTCACTTGTTTTTGTGCCAAAAAAACAGTTACTCCGGCCGCACGGTGATGCGGTGCGGCCACATGGCGAGCTGGTGCGTTTATCGTGCAACAGGGCCAAGTTTACGATATTGATGCCGAACAAGACCAATTCGTTTTAAAAACGCTTCTTAACGCCCAATTACAAGTTTTCATTGACTGTGTTACCCTCGGAAACAAATTTTGATCGCTTCACGCACTTTTTCGTTGTTATCGTGAGTAATTGCTGGTTTCGGACGACCTGGACGATCGTCATCGTTAAAGTCTTCCCGGCCTCTCTCAAACCGCCTAAACCAGTGCTTTCCAACCTGTGGGGCGCGCCCCCCTAGGGGGGCGCGAGACTATCGCAAGGGGGGCGCGCAGCTGTTACCAAAATATCATTTTTGAATACAAACAAACAAAAAGAACTTTGTTTATACAGAATATTGTGTATTGTTTTGTAGTCCATTAAATAATTCTTATTTATCAGAACAGTATTTATAAAATTAGATTGTAACAAAAAGTGAGGGGGGCGCAAAAAAAATTGTATGAAAAAGGGGGGCGGAGGTAAAAAAAGGTTGGAAACCACTGGCCTAAACCAATTATAAACTTGAGTACGAGATAGACAACGACCACTAATACACGTTTTGCATCAATTAATGCGTTTCGGTAAATGTTTTATTAAGTTTAAAATAAAACTTAATGTTGGTTTTTTGTTCGAACGTCTTTTTCGACCGTTGTACAAAATATACTATCACTTTGGGCGCTGTTACTCGGCTACTAATGATCCGAATAGCATAAAATTTAGATAAAATATCAAGGAAGGATGTATTTCTCGACGAAAAATTTTTTGTATAGATGACGCCACTAGTTTTTTCTATTTGTACAAAGTTCGGTTATTTTTGCGACAGACCTTGTACTTACTTAAATTATGACGGTTAGACAGCTTTTTCCTCTTCTTCTCAAAACAATCTTATTAAACGTGTACGATCGTAATTACAAAAAAAAAAATCATTCGCTTATTTTTTTTTAAAATCATGGAAAATGCCTAAGAAATAAACTTTATTTCAGCACTGGCCGGTGTTTGAGGAGGTGACAGAGCTAGTAATATTAGTCCCAGCGTTATTGGGGTTGAAAGGTAATTTAGAAATGACTTTAGCGTCTCGCTTATCAACACAAGCAAATTTGGGTCATATGGATACAACTAAACAACAGATAAGCATGATGGTGGGGAATTTAACTCTTATCCAGGTAAAATTGTTGTATTTTTAATTACCGAACGACTACTGACCAATTTTGTTCAACTTACAGTGCCAAGCTATTGTTGTTGGGTTTTTGGGTTCCGTAGTTGCCATAGTAATGGGAGGCATCAAAAGTAATGAAGTTGAACTGGATCATGCTTATTTACTTTGTGCAAGCAGTTTAGTTACAGTCTCTATAGCTAGTTTAGTACTTGGAATAATCACAGCTACTGTGATTATTCTATCACGACATTGTCACATAAACCCCGATAATGTTGCAACTCCCATCGCAGCCAGTCTCGGCGATATCACTTCTCTGGCTTTGTTATCTTGGGTATCGACAGCTTTATACGAATCCATAGGTATGCTATGCCTATTATTTAAAAACAAACCAAGTGCATTTAAACTTTTAAAGCAAAAATCGTTTTTTGTTCCACATACATACATATTTCGGCCACTAAGTAATAAGTACTAGTTAAAAGCACATCTATAAAGATCTAATCAAACGCGAACCTGTGAAAAATATTAAAATTAGAAAAGGCGTATTAAATTTAACTAGACGCTGTTCTAGCATCTTGTTTATCTTTATAATCATATTAACTAATAGCAGTGGCGTAGGCAGGATGTTTGATGGTTTCATTATTGGGGGGGGGGGGTTGATAAACGGTAAAAAAGAGCAGGTTTTTTTTTTTAGCACAAAATTTACAGTTCTTCGGCTCTATAACGACTTATTGCGAACGTATGGAGGGAGTTCTTACCCCCCTGACTCCCTCCTGCCTACGCCACTGACTAATAGCTAACTTTAGTAAGTTAAACGGTCTTGTTTCGAAAATATGCGTTAATGTTTATTGAATTTAAAAATAAATAAGGGAGTTTAAACTTAGTTAAAATTAATTGTCTTCTCTGTTCAATGTACTTAAAATTATATTTGTTGCAATCAAATTATAAATTCTTGAAAGTTTTTAATAACCTTATTTTAAACATCATCATCTGTCCACACGTTCAAAAAATTAAATTACAAAAGACTTATTCATACAGTTTTTGTTTTAAAAGAACATTTGATCTGTTAAAGAAACAGTAAAATATATGGTGAGTTTTATTTAAAGCAACAAGTATATAAATTGGTGTATGCACCACACAATATTTATAATAATTTTAGGGCATGAGGTAGCTAATGTTCAACTTTTTATTATCTTTAAAAATGTTGGACAACCTGTATAGAAACTTTCTATACAGGTTGTCTCTTATAGAAGAACCATAAAAAGGTAAATAAGATTATAAAACTTAATATCCAAATAGGTACATGTCAGTTAAAAAAACAACAAATATATGCATAACAGCAATTTTTTATGAGTAAAACAATTACATATTTTTTGCTATTTAATTATATTTCACAATTATTGTTTACTACGTCGATTTTGAATTTATCATATTAATGTTCATGTCCTGGGCACTCATGCATTGTTAATGTAATTTAAAACAGGTCAGTCCGTATAAACTAAAACAGTTATTTTAATAATAAAATACAACGGAGTATGTATGGTGATTAAAAAGAATGAAGCTACTTTTAAACTCTAAAATCCCTTTGATTGGGTTCAAATGTATGTCTCCAAAGAAATAATAACGCAACTTTGGAAATATTCAAATTTAAAAGTATTTTAATTTTATTTTGCGTTTGTATTAAAACACTAACAAAATAATGGTGCCATATTATTATGATTTTTCTGGTAAAGTGTCTTTCACAGTCAATTTTGTAGCAATAATTTAAGATATTACAGACAAAGATTTATCAGTTCCAAATTCCCTTTTAGAGATTTGTTTCTGCTTTCCTTGAAATTCATTTTTACACATTTCTAGTTTTTGCAAAGTGAGGAGGCCTGGACAGTAGCACAGTTGATAAAACCGACATTTCCGTCTGTTAAAATTTCGTTTCGGTAAAAGATACGAAAAAATTGTTAAAATAAAAGTTATTCAGAATAAAAAATCGCTCTTGGCTTAATATATCTTCTTTTGGACGGATCTGCGTCGTTTTCGAAAAAGTATAGCTATGTTCTGTTATTTAGGAACTCAGGACTGGTTGGCACCATTAATAATTGCCGCTTATATATTGGCCATTCCACTTTGGGTATGGATGGCAAAACAAAATCCAAATACACGAGAGGTTTTGTATTATGGTTGGACTCCGGTAATGGGTGCTATGCTAATTAGCTCAATGGGAGGTCTTATTTTGGATTTTATGGTATCTCGATTTGAGGGGATTGCTGTGTTTCAACCCGTTATAAACGGCGTGGGAGGAAATTTGGTTGCCGTACAGGCTAGCAGAATATCAACCGCATTACATAAACAAGCCGAATTGGGAGTACTTCGTCCAACTGATGGGGATGAAAATACCGTCATCTTTATTTCGCCGGTAGCTGCTTTCTGTGGCAAAGGCACGCACGCTCGAACTACAAGAATTTTAATGGCCATGGTATTACCGGGTCATATTATTTTTATCTATACTATAGATTACATGAAAGGAGGGGATTCCTCCCTTAGTACGCTCTTTGTTTTTGTATATTTGTGTGCGGCTACCATGCAAGTTGCCGTTCTGCTCTACATGGCCTACATCATGATCCACTGGATGTGGAAAAGAAAAATCGATCCAGATAATTCTGCAATCCCCTATTTAACTTCAATGGGGGACTTGCTGGGAATTTCACTTTTGGCCATTGCTTTCCAATTTTTGTATTTAGTAGCAGGCCATGATGCAAAACTAGGCGACCAATAAATATAATTTATGAATTAGTTTGTACAATGTTTAATACCAGTTTGCACCATTTTTTGCATACTGCAACAAGGACATTTATAAATAACAGTATTATTCGCAGTACCATGTTCCTTAGTTATACCAGTGAGTTGTGATAGGTTACAGTCAAAAAATGACAATAGTTACTACAATGCGTTACGATGTTCCGAAACGGTAAGTCAGTAATAGAAAGCAGATGATTCTTAAAACTATAACGTTGTTCTATTGTTAGGAAAAAACTGTTATAGATGTGTATGATACAATATTAGAATAAAAATGCGGAACAGTGATTGACTAGTCATTTATTTCCCTGTTTGACTAATTTTTAGAATTGCAATAAATCCTACCCACATTCATTCCAAGGTAAAAAAGCTTTTTACAATATTGCTTTTTACATGTACAAGGTAGGCCGAATTCGATGGAATCACATGGGTTTCTTGCGCTTAAAAAAAAAATAATTTGGAAACTAAAGAAGATGACTTAAAACTTCGCACACTTGATATTTATAGCTTAAATATTGATTATTACCCTTAAATAACAAATTTAAAATTTTCATTTAAAGTGGAAAAAATACAAAGGTTTTATTGTTCTAAACTGAAGCAAATGGCGTAAAACTTCATGCACACGTTATTTGTAGCATAAATCTTAAATAATGATTATTAGCTCTTAAATAAGTTAGATTACGATATTAAAATTTATATGAAATATGGAAAAAGTACAAATGTTAAGGTATTTGCATTTTTTAAGGTAAAAATTTAAAAAAAATACACCAAAATGATATTAAATATGGACAGAAGTTATTTATAGTAGCACGAATACTTTATGTAACTTTAAAAATCAAAGTTTACAGTTGTTTAATTGAATTAAAGAATCCGAATCTTTCAAAAATGTTGTGAGAAAAATATATTTAATTCTAATACAATAAATATTTTAAGTACTGTAAAACTTATTTAATACATATCCTCGTTATATTCCATCTAATATAACTCTGTGTAACTTTCAAATATCATTATGTACTCTATTGCTTTAATTTTCAATACCAAGTTTTACTTAATTTCTTTAAAAAAAAATTATAAAAATGTAGAGCAGAGTTGTAATATTGCTGTAAACGTTCAGTTTTTCCATTTTGTGCATTTTGCCAATACCAGTCAACGATCAACAAACATGTGGGGCATTCATCGAACGGTGTTTTTTTTTTTAATTTTTTAAATGTATTTTAGGTATTGTTCTTTTAAAAGGAACGGTAGAAGTTTAATTTAAAAAAATTGTTTCACATCATAAATCAATTTTGTGATTACGAAACAGAGAAGTCCACTGAGTATTTCTCTGGTGAAAATCTCATTAAATATAGCATTTTACTGAATTTAAAATAACACAGATACTATAATTGGCAGTAAAATATTGCAACTAATTTTGAGTATTATATTATCTTTAGCGTTTTTAATAGTTGACAAATATTTTTGAGAAATACATGACACATGACGTACCCTTAGCAATAATTTACTGTAAGTTTTCCTTTTTTACATGATGTTGGAGATGTAAAGTGTGTTGCCTAACCCAGATAGTTGAGAAAAACTCTACTGGTGGCGCAAGGTTAGTTATAGGTGGAACCTGTTTCCAAATGTCTACATCGTAAGTAGTGCAACCGTGGTAATTGCTAGGTTATTTATGATTTTGTGTAAGCTTGACACAACGAAGTAATATTAAGTGTTAAAAATGTTTAGTTGGCTAACTAAAAGTTCTAATAAAGAAGAGGTGTACGAAAATGTGGTTAAAGGACTCAAAAATATTTATAAGACCAAACTATTGCCACTTGAACAGCACTATCAATTCCATGACTTTCACTCCCCTCAGCTGGAGGAGTCTGATTTTGATGCCAAACCTATGATATTACTGGTAGGTCAGTATTCCACAGGAAAAACTACATTCATCAAGTATTTGCTAGAACGTGATTTCCCTGGCATTCGTATCGGACCAGAACCAACTACAGATCGATTTATAGCTGTAATGTTTGATGAAAAAGAAGGAATGATACCAGGAAACGCATTGGTTGTAGATCCAAAAAAACAGTTTCGTCCTCTGTCTAAATTTGGCAATGCATTTTTAAATAGATTGCAATGCTCATTAGTTCCATCACCTGTATTAAAAAATTTATCAATAGTGGACACGCCTGGAATTCTCTCTGGAGAAAAGCAACGTGTAGATCGTGGCTATGATTTTACAGGTGTTTTAGAATGGTTTGCTGAAAGAGTCGATCGAATCATTCTTTTGTTTGATGCTCATAAGCTTGATATATCTGATGAATTTAGACGATCAATTGAAGCGTTACGTGGACATGACGATAAAATTCGTATTGTATTAAATAAAGCTGATATGATAGACCACCAGCAACTGATGAGAGTTTATGGGGCTCTAATGTGGTCATTAGGAAAAGTTTTACAAACTCCTGAAGTAGCTCGTGTATATATTGGCTCCTTCTGGGACCAACCTCTGCATTTTGATGTGAACAGGAGGTTATTCGAAGATGAAGAACAAGACTTATTTAAAGATTTACAATCTTTGCCAAGAAATGCTGCTCTACGTAAACTTAATGATTTAATTAAACGTGCTCGATTAGCGAAGGTGCATGCTTATATTATCAGTGAATTACGCAATAATATGCCATCCATGTTTGGAAAGGACCAAAAAAAGAAAGAGTTAATTAAAAATCTTAATCAAGTGTATGATAAATTACAACGAGAGCATCAAATATCAGCTGGAGATTTTCCAGAAATGAAAAAAATGCAAGAAGTCTTGCTGAATCAAGATTTTACAAAATTCAATATTTTAAAACCTAAATTACTTGATATTGTTGATCGCATGTTGGCAGAAGACATTTCAACACTAATGGGGAAGATTCCTCAGGAAGAATTAAACTTCGTAGAATCTGAAGATACTGTTATTAAGGGCGGGGCATTTGAAGGGGTTGATGATACAGTTTCTCCATTTGGATATAAACGAGGTGAAGGTATTGATGCAGGATTTGGTGAACCAGACTGGATCGTTTATAAAAATAAACCAAGATATGATCAGATGTTTGAATTCCTGCAACCGGTAGATGGAAAAATTACTGGAGCAGGTGAGATTGTTTTGTGGGTATCCGTTTCCGTTATTATATTAAGCATATATTACAGCGGCGAAATCGGAGATGGTTAAATCAAAGTTACCAAATTCTGTTTTGGGCAAAATATGGAAGCTTGCAGATGTGGATAAAGATGGAATGCTCGATGCCGATGAGTTTGCCTTAGCCATGCATTTAATTAGTATTAAAACCGGTGGTAACGATTTGCCTTCAGATTTACCTGATCATCTAGTTCCACCATCCAAACGTTAAAATAATTTTGATCATCACCTCATTTCATAGTCCGCAAGTGCTATTTATTGTTAACATTTATTTGCATTTGCCATTTTTAGTGTTCAAATGAACATACCTATATGTTCTAAACATTTTTATATCCTTAAACCAAAAATTAGTTTGCCTATTGTTGTAATAAAAGCTGTAAATTCCTATATAATATATGTGTCTAAAAAAGATAATTAGATTCATTACACATAATTTTTTATTATTTAATTAACATCTTAAGAGGACTTGTGATATTCACGTACTGTACATATGTATCATAAGATAGGTATCAAAATCGAAATATTCCTTTATATTAATTATGTTAAAATTTATAGCGAAGTTTATTTGTAAAGTTAGTATAGATAAATTGAATGGGTTTCCCTTTAAATCATTAAAGAAATTTATGTACATTGCACACCATCACTAAAGAAGATAAGCAAAGTAAATAACTTGGTGATAGGTATATCGTTCACCATATTTTTTGAAGATGTATTTTTTATATGAATCATTAAAATAAATATATTTTATTACGTTGATTTGTAGTGACAGGTCGATGCGTTACTCTTATAGAGACAAATGTATGATTACTTTGTGTTCTAGTATTAAAATGACAGTTTTCATGTATTGTTATTACTTTTGTAGTTATTTCAATAAATTGCTAGTATAGTGACTTGGACTTTTATTTAACTACTTAATCACTAAACATCATCTCAACAGATAATATTTGATATATGAGTGGCAATATATGTTACATAATATACCTTCAAATAAAATCATAGTAGTGATAGCATTTTTTTTAAGTATTCTCAGTAAGATAATGATCTGAAGTTTGTCATAGACATTTCCACATTTCATAGCAAACCATTTTTCTAATCTTACATGATTTTTTTTGTAATTTCTGCAATTATTTTACATCTCCATATTTGAAAATATTTATGCAATTTTATATTTACTAATCACAACATTTCAAAATGTTGCAGTTCGATTGTTCTTTTTCCTAAATGAAATAAATTTAATGTTTATTGCAATAATATTGCTTTTCTAAGAAATAGTTTAATAATTTGTGGTGAAATTAATTTAAAAAATTATATTATCCTCATCTGTATAAAGTTTGAATGATTAATGCAAAAATTACCTAATGTTTTTTAAATGATAATATACAAGTATTTCTTAAAGGGCCGCATTAGAAAAAGCAGTGGTTAATGCTATCTTGCAAATTTAAGATGTAATATCTGCCCACCTTAATTAGCCTATTATTCAACCTTAAAAATTTATTTTTGGATTTAATTTTTCAAATCTGTTCAACTTGGGATAATACATTTCATGTCAACTCTCATAATGGAATTTCTGTGTTAAAAAACATTGTAAATAGCGTTAATATAAAAGATTAAAAATATTTTTGATATGCAAGATATGGAGATAAATAGATAGGTATAGTATTTTTTAACCATTAAAAAGTTTTTTAATTTGGATGACAATGCAGCGTTGTATATTCACGTTAATTGTATCGTCAATTTAACAAAAGGCTTGGTCATTTTGTTATACAACCAATTGGAAGTCGCTCACGGACTACATTATGCAATTTCGTAATCATTGCAACAGAAGCAACATTGACCATGATACCAATTTTATTGTTTCCGCCAATGCTGTACGCATCGCTACAGGGTGGTGATAAATATAGCTTAATATGTTTGGAAGATGAGGTCGTAGGCATAATATAAATAACTGTGATACATTAAAAAATTATTTTAATCAGTCAAAACTGCTATCAATTCATACAACGCAAAGACGATAAGTCTAGAATCTTAGACAATTGGGAGATTGAGCTATAGTTTTTCCAATTGCAAGACAAATAACGCAGGAAATAAATTATTTTCGCTTTCTCTAGACTACATCCTTTAAATAATTATTAGTTCATGTACAATGACTTGCTATTTAAAAAAGAAACAGAAGTGTATGAAATTTACATGCGTATCTGTACGGTCACAACTTTTATTGTTTGAACAAAATAATTTTTAATACGTTTTTAATCACACAACTGTGCCATTATTTTTTTTCAAAAGAATGTGGCAATTAAACCTCATTTTTCCAAAGTAAATAATATTTCTTAATCGGCATTTAGCAATTTGATTAAAGCGATTAATTTAATGTCTTACATCTTCAATAAAATCTAATGTTTTTGGTGGCAAATTTTTTAATATATATAAAAACAATGTACGCCACTGTACTAAACTCATTGTTTACATAAGTGACAGTTGAAAAAGTTAGGTTATTAGTTTAAAAAATTTGATTAAAATAATAAATAAATACTATTAACGTGCTGTTTAAGTGTAGTCTATGTTCTAACATGTTTAAATGATCAGAAATAACGCCCTTGTTTAAATAATGAACAACAGTATGTAAATCATTCATCGATAAATTTGTATGACGTGACATGTCTAAATTATTGGTAACGTATCGATTTAATTAATTACCGATAAAATATTGGATTGATCATCAATAATATTAGAAGTACGGTCCTGTCGAACGGTGCTGTATCAAACGTGTGATTCACGGGGTGTACGCTGTACAAGGTCACATCAACCTGCTTGCGCCCAACCTGACTGCCTAGGGTTGCAGTTCGTGCAGCCCATGGTAAACAACACGTCGCTTGTAGCAAAAATAGTGAAGTAAAATGTAATTATATATTAACTTTTATTAATAATGGTCGTTATATACGTAAATATAACACAAAAATGTGAAACAACGAAATTTCGAAACTACGCGTGTGCTGCTCTTGAAATGTAAACAATTTGAATGCATGGATTAACAACACATCGTCATGAAATTAACCTGGTTTGCACAGGTTTTAGTGCATCATCCTTTTGTTATCTTAATAGCAGTTGCTGTTTTTTCTGGTACATGCCTCATAATACCATTTACTCTTAAAGCTCTTCCTGATTTTTCTGATCCGCAGATGGTAAATATTAAAACTAACATAATTCTGTTTGTTTATCGTGCATCTTGTAGGGTTTTGAAACACGAGGTACAGATTTAGCTAATAGAAGAACAGCATGGAAAAATTTGGAAGAAGCTACACGACCGTCAGGTCCTTTTGCTGTAAATCCTAGCGATTTTTTAGAAAGTAAAGCAGATAAAGGACTTGTTAAATCTAAACGGAAAAAAAATGGTTCTAGGAAAGCTAATGTTCAGGCAGCACAAAAAGGAGATGTAAGTTATTAGTCACTATTATTATAACAATTAAAAGTAGCTCAAATTTGCATTTTGCTATGTTACTGTAAACACAACTCGGTAATTGTTAAATTTTCAAATAGTTTTCGTAATTGTAACAATATTATTTATATATTTGTGCATTTTAAATGAATTATTACGTGAACCGAATTTATGTCTAGCTCTTGTTTTTTTTTACCTCTAAAAGATTTAGTGATTGCAAATCTTAACTGCTTTAAGATCAGTTTAATTTTGGTGCTTGGTTAAGTGCTAAATTAAGTCTTGGATGTAAAATATATTTGCTGTCTTGTTGGAAATTGATCAGATCAGAGTTAAGTATTTTTGGAACACGGATATTACATCAAGTATTGAAATATTTGGCCACACACATGTATGATAATGTTTACTGTACATTTAATTTTCTTTGTCCTTAGTTGATAAATGAAACCAATTTTCCAAATAATATTTTAAAAGAAAAATTGAGAAAAGTAATAGTACTGACTTCAAAAGCAATCACATTGTCCTAAATGAAGGACAAGCTAAAAAAATAATAGTGAACGAGAAGGATTTATCCCTTAAAAATTTCTTGAACATTTACATTTATCCTCCTGGTGTTCAAAAAATGAAATATTATGGTCTAAAATTCCGCAAAAAATTTTATAATATTCATCAGCAGTTCAACATATTATTTTAAAGTTTGCATGACGTTTGTATTTATAATAAACAATTGTTACATCAACCAATTTCTTCAAAAGATGAAATGTATGTCACAAGCTAACGTACACATTAACCAATAATTTATACTTAAATTCAAATATTTTTTTCGTGATCTACTACATGTTTTTTTAATAGTTTGGCGAAGACCCCACATGTAATAAAAAAATTGTAACTGAAATTTTAAAAACAATTTAAGTACTTTAGGTTTTCCTCTTTATTGGAATTCGAAACTGTTTAAAAATGGTAGGATGGGGATATTTTCCATTGTAATTTAATATTGGTTCACCTGAATTTTTATGGATTTTTACATGCAATTGTGATGTATTGCAGATATTTATTGTGGAAGAAAAATATAATGCAAATAACAGTATTGAAAAGAATAATTGGATAACGTTACAAAATCTTAATAACATTAAAATTAAAGAACATAATTTTGATCACTTTAACCATGATGGATTTTTCTGTGGTGCACCAGGTAAACTGTCATATTTACCAACCGTATTTAAAAATGACTAGTGTATTATTTTAGACGAAGGGTATGCCCATGTGGTGTTAAGATCTAATTCTGGATCCGATCTCTTTTCGTTTGATTCACTTCTAGTCCTCTGTCGTCTTGAACATGAATTAATTGAAGCTAAATATTTTAAAGACTTGTGCATAGAGACTGCTAAGAAGCCAAAGAGGTGTTGCCGCCCCTGGTCCGTGGCTAATTATGTAGCCTTTTTAAACAATCGGACATCATGTTTGGCTTTAACGGTAAGTTTTATTTTATTGAGAGTAGTAATTGAGTTATAAAAAATGTTGTACATACTTTGTAATAATACTAAAAGACAATTTGAAAAGATAGTTAACACTATTAATGTGGTGTGACAAGACAGACCTTATAAGGTTGCTATGAACTTGAGTTGGAAACGGCTGCAATTGGTGTAAAGTAATCAAATATTTTTCACATGAAAAATGAATGTACAATCACAAATACCTATTAAAATTCTGTTTGCATTAGTAATAGAAGGTTGGATAATAGGGTGGATCGCTCTTACATGGGAGAATTTTTTTTTTTCGAATTTCGATTTCGGGGGGTGCGCGATAGATGCCCTGGTATCTTTTGATTAATCATGCAAAATATTTAAAAAAAATAATAATTGGAAGTACTGCCCCAAAGTCGTCAAAGTTTTCGAGAATTAAAAAAAAGTTACTTTAAATTAAAATGTCTTTGTTCTATTTTTAACAACGAATTTCACGACTTTTTGGAACAATATCACAGTTTATGCTTTTAATTATTAAAATAACAATGTAACACACCGTTTTTCTTACTTTCCCGAGTAATTTTATTGTCACGTGCGCGTGGTGTGCGCGGGTAGTGCAGCGGATATGTCATTTAGCATCCCTTCGCTTTAAGTTTCAAGTTTTTTCAGGAAGAGATCACGTTTCGTTCTGATTTCGAATATTTGAGATTTGATAGTGTGATTTTTTTGTAATAAAAGTACAAACGTTTACGTAGAAGTGATACAAACTGTCCTATATTTGGTGTTGGCAAAGAATTCCCGAATAGTTTGTTACCGACGCATGAAGGCATGAAGGCATGATATAATATTTTATTTACGTCTCCAAACCTTAGCAAACGATTACAGGATTTGGTAAGAGACACTAGTAAAATAGTTACTACTGACATAGAACAAATCTGGAGAAGAACGTCCTTACCTACAGTAGAGCATCGAACAATCTTAGCGAGAATAAAAACATATCATGACAAATACCGTGCCCTATCCTATCCTAAAGCCCTATTAATGTAGAAAGAATAGTGACAACTACAAAAACAAATTGGAGAAGTTCAAAATGGACGCCAGGACTCTGTTTGACATTGCCACACAAATGTAGTTCGTTCATGACTAGTTCTTGTGACAAATCGCGAAAGATACTCATTAAAGAAAGAGAATTCTTATTAGACCAGCGAGGTCAAAGAAAAATAATGATGTGTTCCTTAGATAGAGAGACTACAAGGAAAAACGAAACCAATATTTCCAAAAAATTGCAACGAAACTTTTATGAAGAAGCTTCCCAAACATCAAAGTCCCAAAGATTCACGTCTCAAACTAAGGGTTCAAATTCTAAGCCCTTAAAAGCAAATGCTGATATGCAGGAAAAGCTATGAGGACTATCGCAGAAAAGTTGTGTTCGAAGAGTACATTAGTTTATTGAAAAAACCTGGCTCACAATACATTGACCATATTTCTATGAAATCTAGTGACGCAAAAACAATTGCCAATTGACTGTTCGCATCATTTCCGAAGCCATCGCAAATCTGGACAAAGTCGAAACTGATATTTTACCTAAATTTCGTTTGATGCCTTGCCACACACAAACCACTGAAAGATGTGTCAAATTGGTGACGGATCAGAAATAAATTAGAATCTTGTCGTATCATACCAAGAAAGACTACAAAACCAAGTTATTAGCTTAATTTTGGAGTGATCTTAATTATTTTTTAAATAGTTTTTGTGTGATTTTACATTTTGTTCTATTTTCTTATTCTTTTAATTGTCCAAAGAAGTTGTAAAAATGTTGTAGCCTAACCTTGAATACTTTTATTGGGCATAAACTATAACCTACATTCAGCAAATTCTTTTCAAAATTCAGCAGGCTTGGGGCAGTACTTGCACTAATAATATCAAAATATTGTCTTCATGACTTCTAATTGTATTCCCCTAGAGCATCTTTTCCGCACCCCGCCAGAAAAAAAAAAATAATAAAATTCGATCCACCCTATTGGATAAAGCTTTTTTTAAAATTTATAATAAAAATAACCTAAAACGTTTGTTTTCATTTAAAAAAAGGTCCTTTAACTAACGTTCAACCTGGCCCTTGTTCATTTGGTCAGTAATATTAGGTCAGATTTAAGCTTTTAATGTTTTAAATAATGAAAATGAAGTTAATAGATTTGTTTTCAATAAAAAAAAGCTTTCAACAACCTTTAACCTGTTTGTTGGTGATCCTAGCTCAACTTATTAATATAGCCAATTTTAAACAGTCTACTGAAACCTATCTAGTTCCTCAAGTTATAATTTTCGGCCTTTATCTACTTATTTTATACGTTATTTTGTACAATTACTTTATTTTATGTAATAATTAGGTATTGTTTACAATAACTTGTTAAAGTTTCAAACAATATAAAAATTAAACTAAAGAACCATTTCATGAAATACCTAGGTATTAATGTACAATAAATATGACTTTTAGGAAGAAGATGTAAATAAAACTAAAACATTACTACAGATGTGTTCTCAGTATTATCATAGTTTACAATTAGCTCCAGACTGTAGTGAAAAAGGCCATTGTAAAACCCCAATTGAATGTACACAAGGTGATGCTGTGTTCAATGTACTTAATTTTTTAACCAGTACATCGTTTCTACCGCCAAATGTAAGTAATTAAACATTACACTGTCCTGCAATTTTTTTTGTAAATGTTTCCTGAAGTTCGACCTGTTTCTGGGCTGTTTTTTTACGCTGATTATAGATATATTTTTAGCTTACGTATATAGGGTGTCTCGAATAACATTGCAGCATAGGGATCTTGCTTATTATAAGAGATACAGGTTTGCTTAAATTAGATGAATTATTCTTAAGTATGAGAGGAGCTACCATCTACTTCTAAAAGTATAAAATTTCTTGTACTTCAAAAATTATAGCAAAAAATATGAATTTCTTTTTTCTGTTATAACTTTTTTGTCTTAATCATTGGATCAATTTTATTTGTACTTTCTTGAGGTACTTTTTTATGTAGAATGTATCTATTATTTAAGGTTTTTTATCACTTATAATTTTTGATATATTAGCCCTAATTTTATTTTTTCTTATGGGCCATCAAGTTGGCTTTGAATTAGTTAAATCTGCTTTTTTTCCCTCTTTCGTACTTTTGAAAATATACAGGGTGGTGCTTTTTTCGATGCTCACCATTGCTATCTTGGAAACGGTAATAGATACAAGGTCGGTTAAATTAGAGAAAAATTGCACATTTTTATGGCAATTAAGAATCTGAAAAGAAATCCTGGATATTTTGATTCGTTTTTGATTTATTACAAAAAAACTGAAAAATGTGATTTTAGAAAAATATTATTATTTTCCCTACCATTGACGCTTGTTCATTTAAACTTGGTAACTTTATGTTTTTGACCGTCCTGGGTTTGATGAACAGAAATTTTCTAAGCCTTCTAGATTTCAAGTTGCGATAGTCAACTTTTTTATTTCTTATGGCCGCCATATTGGATTTTTACACTATCAGACAGACAAAAAAATTAGCTTTTCAGATTGGTAACCAACATACCTTTTTTCTTTCAAAAAACTTGTTGAAATTTGAAAATTTGTGTAAATAATTCATAAAATCGAGAATGTTCTGAAAAACAATTGAAATTATAATATAAATAAAAGTGACACAACATTTTATAGGTCTAATAAAATAACGAAATGACAATAAATTTAAAACACCAGATGAATAATTATTTAAATTGTTTAAAGTGTGCACCGTTATGTATGATGTAGTGGTTAGTCCTCAAATTCATTTCGTCCACTGCCTTTAGGATAGTTTGTCTCGGAATAAAGTCGAAAGCATTTTTGATTATACGGCAAAGATATTCAATATTTTCCGTTAAGGTTGCATAAACAAGATCAAAGTAAAAGTAATCTATAGGTGTTAAACATGGCGATCACGGAGGCCAATAAACAGGACCAAACGTACCAAGTCATGAGTTTTGAAAGCGTACATCTAAATTAACATCCTTTTACAATGCGGGCGTTGTGAGGACCAGCTCCTTCTTGCTGAAACTACTGATGATTTTGAATTGTTAACAGGGCTCGAAACCGAAAAAAATTTTGGTTAACGGTTAACCGAAATCGCGAACTTTATTTTTATAACGGTTTTTGTTGAAAAACCGGTTTTGTTCGTAAAAAACCGGTTTAGTGTAAAAAACCGATTTAAATTATAAACCGGTTTAAAAAACCGGTTAAATAGATCAGGAATGCAAAGTATGAAAAGATATTATTTATTTATAATTTTATAATAAATGTACAATCAAGAGTTCAGTAATGACTTTTAGTAAACTAATCGCATTTACTACAGATTTTGTATTTTTCATCGTAATTTTTATATAAAAAAGATGTTAAAAAAAACGGTTTTTTATTATTTTGGTTAAAGGTTACCGTTTTTTTTGCCTTTAAAAATAACGGTTTCGGTTTCGGTTAAAAATAACTTTTTCTGACAAGTTTAAAAAACCGGTTTCATGCCCTGATTGTTAATAATGGCAATTCGCCTAACATATCTTCTAAATGTGTTTCCAACAATCTTAATTTCGTTATCGTTAGACCAATAAAAAGTTCTGTAGCTTTTATTTATATCATAGTTTCAATTGTTTTTCAGAGCATTCTCGATTTTATGAATTATTTACACAAATTTTCAAATTTCAACAAGTTTTTTGAAAGAAAAAAGGCATGTTGGTTACCAATCTGAAAAGCTAATTTTTTTGTCTGTCTGATGGTGTAAAAATCCAATATGGCGGCCATAAGAAATAAAAAAGTTGACTATCGCAACTTGAAATCTAGCAGGCTTAGAAAATTTCTGTTGACGTCATCAAACCCAGGACAGTCAAAAAATAAAGTTACCAATTTTAAATGAAATAGCGTCAATGGTAGGGAAGATAATAATATTTTTCTATAATCACATTTTTCAGTTTTTTTGTAATAAATCAAAAACCAATCAAAATATCCAGGATTTCTTTTCAGATTCTTAATCGCCATAAAAATGTGCAATTTTTCTCTAATTTAACCGACCTTGTATCTCTTACCGTTTCCAAGATAGCAATGGTGAGCATCGAAAAAAGCACCACCCTGTATAACAGCTCCTCTCATACTTAAGAACAATTAATCCAATTTAAGCAAACCTGTATCTCTTATAATAAGCCAGATTTCGATGCTGGAAGTGTTATTTGGGACACCCTGTATATTTATTCAGTTCATTAAATAACTTAATCAATAAAGTCTAGTGATGAAGAGTTGAGTCATCAAAAATTTTGCTCTCATATTCATAAGGGACAATTAAAGAAAAGTGCACTGAAATCTTGTACCATGTATTAGGAAGCAAAAATTGTTTGTAAAATATTTTATTATGGTATAGATTTATGTTTCTTCCCACAGAAATCGTCCGATGTGATTTTAAAAGAGACAATGATATTTTTACCAGTGGCCAGTAGTACCGCCACATTACCTTATTATCATCAATTAGAAAATGTTAATTTGAAATTCCACGATGTAGCAGTTGTAGCAATGGAGTTTGGAATAAAAAGTACCCTGTTCGACGAATACCTTATACGGGATGCTTGGTTGTTGAGTTCAGGGGGTGTATTTGTACTGATTTGTATGTGGCTGTACACAGAGTCACTATTCCTCACGCTCATGACAATAATTGCTATTATATTCTCACTTGGTATATCTTATTTTATGTACACGCTCGTTTTTGAGCTACGTTTTTTTCCTTTTATGAATATATTAGCAACTGTTGTGGCTGTAGGTAAGGTTCTTTCAGCTAGCCGTAACAACTTGTTTAATTGTTTGTACTTTTAGGTATAGGTGCTGATGACGCATTTATATTTTGTAAGGTTTGGCAGTCATTAAGACAAGAAAAAAATAGCTCGGCTGTTCAAACTATGACTGATACATTCCATCATGCGTTTCTTTCCATGTTTATAACTTCAGTTACAACAGCAGCAGCATTCTTTGCGTCTTATATCAGTTCTATTACTGCCGTTTGTTGCTTCAGGTAAATGAACCTTTATTTTTAAATTTAAAGTGTACAGAATTGTATAATACAATTTTATATTATGTATCAACTTTTGGGGTAATGTTTTACATCAAATTTCAGTCTTTGGAAAAGATTTTAAAATGTGACAAGAAACTTAGTAACCTGTGGGTTTCGAAAGTTAATATCAATCTTAAAACTGACATTTTATATCAAAATAGATTTTTATGTTTAAATATAAACGTTCCGGCAAGGCTGTGTGCGATCCAATGAACGATCAGAAGTCATTAACGACTATAATGACACACAATATTGATACTGCACATACACCTGATCGTTCATCGGATCGCACATAGCCTAGCTGGAACAAATCTAAGATGTTATGCATTCATTGTTTGTTGCAGTGTATTTGCAGCCATAGCTGTAATAGCAAACTGTCTATTAATGATGTCGTGGCTTCCAGCTTGTATGATAGTGTGGGAAGATTGGTATAGTAGCTGTGATTGGTTGAAAAGTTGGTGTTGCTCATCTTTGTTGTTGCCCCAGTGTAGGATGTGGGGAGCATGGTTGCAATATAAATGTGCTCTTTTAGATAAAATATGGAATACTCGTGAGCAAATTCTCGTTGATGGTGTTATAAAGTTTCGCATATTTTGGCTGGTATTGTTATCTGGGGTAGCTGTTGGGAGTGCAATAATCGTACTGTATAAACCAAAACTTCAGTTACCGAACTCGCCAGAGTTGCAGTTGTTTGATGCTCGTCATCCCTTTGAAAAGTATGACCTACTTTACAAGAACATGTTTTGGTTCAAGCGATCTCAAAGAGTAAGTGTATATTGTTTAATTTTTGCAGCAAAAATTATTTTAAACGTTTAGGTGTAAAAACTAATTCTTAAATTAATAAATTGTTACTTTTTCTTAATTAAAATTATTTATTATTTAGAAGTTCAGTTCTAAGCGATTTTTCACAAGGTCTTTAAATTAACAGTTGATTTTTATACTTCGTACGAATAAACTTGTGCAACAAAACATAATTTATTGAGTTTAAAATTTTGTAAAAAGTTTATTATTCTAAATTGATTTATGTTATAATAACAAAGAAAAAAAATGGATGGTCTTTATAGATTCTGTGTATACCCTTTCATAGATTTGCAGTAGTTGTTTGTATTTTTACTACTTAGCAGCTCATCCATGGGGGCTGTAGGGCTGCATTTTGTGCAGCCCCACACCTGCTATACAGGGTGGTGTACATAGAAGGACCACTAAAAGGATCTCATTAACGATAAGAGCTACAAAGAAGTTTAAATTAGACAAATTGTTCCCGTTTCTGAGACCAATTTGATGCTTTATTAACGATTTAAAAAAAAAATGTCCATTTTGATTTTTGTTTATTATCTAGTGTGCCATGGAACTTTTTTAAAACATTAAAGCATCACTGAATAGGTCTCAGAAGGGGGAACAACTTGTCTAATTTAAACTTCTTTGTAGCTCTTACCGTCTACGACAGGCATGTCAAACTAGTTTACCACCAAGGGCCACGTTAAGTACCAAAGATCAAGTCGCGGGCCGCATTACAAAAAAAAAAACTCAAATTAAGAAGCTAATTTTTTATTAATCACATTGTACTCGTACTCTTGCACATACAAAATAATATATGACAAAATACAACCACATTCAAAAATAAACGTAAAGTAAAAAAGCGTTTTTTCAAATTAACATTCATTTAATAAAATTATTTCGAATCATATTTTGAAGAAACTTGGCAACGTTTTTCATTAACCAAAACTTCAAAATTTGGTTGAATTTGTTGGTCTGTAGTTATTTTTAAAATTGATTGTACATGCTTGTCTGTTAATCTTGACCTCTCCGCATTATTTTTGTTTTTTAAAGTTGAAAATAATTGTTTGCACAAATATGTGCTATCGAAAATAGTTCAAATACGCCTAATCGAACACAACATCCTGGGAAATCGGTCGGCTGCTAAATAATTATATAAATTTGGAATGCCAACTTCCATATATTTTTGTTTCGATATGGAATCACCCTGAATTTCAATTGATTCAAGTTGTAAATTGTCATCAACAGTTTCAACATCAATTGGTAGAGGAGAAGTAAATAGGTGAAATTGATTTCACATTTCTTAAAATCCAAAAACCTTTTTTCGAATTCATTTTCTAATAATTTAATTTGATTAGCGATTCTGAAAATTTCAATTCCGATGATTTTTGTAGTAATGACTGGCAACATTCAAAATGAGATAAATATTCTTTTTAAAGAATTGTATTGCAAAAGTAATAATTTCTATTTGAAAATGTTAATATTGTCACATAAAATGGCAACTCAGTGGTTTCTAACCTTTTTGTACCTCCGCCCCCCTTTTTCATAAAAAATAGTTTAAATAATATGTTTATTTAATTCAATTATGTACAAATTTTAATTTAAAAAGATCCATCATTGTCAAAGATTAAATAACCTTTATGGTCATCAATCTTGGAGGGCCGCAGGCTACATGTTAGCGGGTCGCGTGTTTGACATGCCTGGTCTACGAGATGCCAATAGTGTTCTATGTGGACAAAAGTACAAATAAAAATGATAACATTATTAATAAGAATAATCTTATGAGTATACTTTATATAATGCATTGCATTGAAAATAAAGCTTTAACCTGACCCTCTTTTACTGATCATGTGAGTGACAGTCAGGTTAAAGGTTATTATTTTACACTTTGCCAAATTACACTCTGCATCATATAGAATTTTTAGGTATTCTATAGAATACTGAATTATAAACTTTGTTGCTAACATTATATAAAAGTAATAAACAAAATGATATGTTCTTAGTTCAAAGGTGCTATTTTTTCTTTAGGTGGATGGTGAAAGCTATGAAAATTACAAGTTACCTCTCCGTTTTGTCTGGGGAGTTTTACCGATAGACAATGGTAATTCGTTGGACCCGCGTTCTTTGGGTAAACTTCAGTTGGATCCGAATTTTGACGTATCGAAACCGGAATCTCAATCTTGGTTGCTACAGTTCTGTCGAGAAATACGAAGGCAACCGTTTTATCAGCCCACGTTAGGTCCATTGTTGCCAAATTGTTTTATAGAATCGTTTATGTCGTGGATGCAACGACGATGCTTAGATCCTATAGATAAAATGGATCGTTCCCCTTGTTGCGAAACTGAGCGTTTTCCGTATAACAGTACTGTTTTTAACATATGTATAGTTCAGGCGATATCAGATTTATATGAAACTCCTTCAGAATATTTCATTCCGGGAATGGCAGGTCCTAAGTTTTCCAAAGACCAATTTCCGACAATAACAGCAGTTGTAGTAGAATACGATAGCAACTATTCTTATTCCATGTCTTATGAACATATGCACGAGTTTTATACTACTGTTGAAAATTGGATGACTGAACAACTGGCAAATGCTCCATTAACAATGCAGGGTGGTTGGTTTATTAGCGAACTAGAATTCTATGATCTCCAACGGGTATTATCTCAAGGCACTTTAGCAGCTATTGGTGTATCCATGGGAGTAGCCCTGGTGGTGTTGCTATTAGCTACTCTAAATATTTTAACTAGTCTGTATGCCATTATTACTATTACGTGTAGTATCTTTGTTATAACCGCTGTGCTGGTCTTATTAGGCTGGAAATTAAATGTCTTGGAGTCAATAGCTGTTTCTACTGCAATAGGCCTTACAGTAGACTTTAGTTTACATTACACTGTAAGTTATAGATTGAGTCCTAATGTCGATAGTCGTATAACAGCTACTAGGTATGCTCTGGGCAATATGGCCGGTCCGTCAGCTATGGCTGCAATAACAACTGGTGCAGCCGGGGCCTTCATGATGCCATCTACAATTTTACCGTATATTCAAATAGGGGTATTTTTAGTGACAGTTATGAGTATAAGCTGGATTTATGCCACATTCCATTTGGGCTCGTTGCTCTCTGTAGCAGGTCCCGAACAAAATTTTGGACAGTTTCATTATCCCCATCTTTCTTCCTGTTGTACGTCTCGATCCTCTCAAGGTACTACCTGTCATCAAGGAAGAAGTCGACCTACATCATCATCATTATTAGAGACACACGAATTAGATTCTTTAAGTAGCAAAAGTGGTATGAGACCAACGAATAGAGCTCTACAAAGGTCATTTAGCGGCGGTAAAAACAGTACAAATCGCTACTTTACTGACCAATCACCTTCAGCTACTAGTGCCATCACCATCATTATGACAGAAGACAATTAAAAAATTCAATGTAAGTCTAGGCTAAATGTTCTGTGATATGAATTATTTATTTTAATGTTTCCTTGATATATTTTTAAATTCTTTACATAAGAGTTATGATTGAAGATTTGTTTTATGTAATAGAATTTGTGTACAAAAAATAAAGAAAAACAAAATATAGCATTTTATTTAATACACCCAAATTCTTCATTCAAACAGATCCAGTCGGATTTTACAGCATCCGTATCAACCAGAATGTAGTTTGACTTTAACACTTGCCTCAATAAAGTAATAGTCAATAAAAAAATTTGGAAGTAAATTGTAAAATGACTAGTTTTTCATATCTCATCAATACAAATGTGGCATTCAATACCGTAATAAACTATGTGTACTACTTGTGGAAGATGAATTTTCTTAAAACTGAATACAAGGACGACCATTGAGATGTCATAAAAAGTAAGAAAAAATACTATTAAATCAAAAGAAATGTTCCAAATTTAGTAAGATTTACCATTTTTTTGGAAATAATCAAGGGCTTTTAAGATACGAACGAAAAACTGAAATTGATTGATATTTTCTTTTCGAATATCTTTATTACGGTTGTTCATAGAAAAGAGAAACTTGTGGATATTTTAACGTTAAGTGCCATGACAACTTTCATTTGTTTTAAATATTGTTTCCCCTACACAGGTGTTAAAAAAATGTCTTTAAAATTAATCTTAGTGTTAATCAAACACAAAATTTTATGAACATCAATTGTATGATATTTTAAAATTTGCAGCTAGTGAACGTAAAAAAGGATTGGTCAAATTATTTTTGTACACGGGCGACGTGCGTCCTAAGCCCGGTCCTGCGCTCTTTGATGCGAGTTGCTACTGCGTACACCCCTTCTGCGTCCCCTTATAATCTTTTGAATTCAAAATTGCTTTCACATTATCAAGCAATTCTTATGGATTATTGAGTATAAGGTTTGTAACTTTCTCAACAGACGTAAAAGTAATTTTAAAACTAAAACCTTGGGTTACTCGGAATCCGTTTCTCGCGTTTTTTTTTTTTTTTTGTTGCATTCAATATATAAAGCTGTCTATAATTCTGCAAATTTAGAAATCTGTGTATATTAATTACATTTAGAGGTAGGACAACAACGGCGAATTAACCATTGAAGACTACGTTTTATAAATAGCTCTGTTTCTAATTTTATTTGAGCCTGCAATTTGTGTGCACGTTTCAGTTCATAGTTTTTACTTTACCGGTTAGTTAATACATCATCATGGCAAGTTTAAATGGTTTTTTTAGCGAACAATATCGTAATTTAGTCGATACTTTAAATAAAAATCACTTTCAACACTTCAGTACTATTGATGATGACGAAAATAGAGTTAAGTATCTTTACCCTCATACAAACGAAATGATTATAAATTTAAAGGAAAATAAAAAACACAATCAAGAAGCTTTAAAAATGAAAGAAATCGGAAATTCATTTTTCCTTAAAAAAGACAACAAAAAAGCTATAAGTTGTTATAATAATGGTATTATTAATTGTCCGCAAGACAGTGGTAAGTAAAAAGTGAATTATTTAAGCAGGTCTGGTCCTCAGGGGCGGATCTAAGTTCTTCGAGGCCTAGGGCTTATTGAATTCCAATGGGGCCCCATTTTTTGTTAGATTAAGAATCTTTAAATTGGGGTTTAAAATTAATTTTTAATAATATCAAAATCCGAGTTGAGATATATTTATTTATGAAACGGTGTTGAATTATGTTACATTGATTAAAATTTAAAAAATAATGCTATAAATTATCATTATTATATTATTAATATTAACTATTTTTTGCTATATCATAAGTGCTCGTTGTTAATGAAAAAGTATTAAAAATGTATGATAATAAATCAATTTTTGGGGGCCCAGGGCTTAAACCCTATTAGTCCTTATGTAGATCCGCCCCTGCTGGTCCTAGACGTTTTTGACCTATGTACACCTACACAAGTATTTTAACCACCCTTCACCTATTTTCTTTATCAAACATTTATACGTAATAACCAATATTCTCTGTAATTTATATATAAAAATAAACAAATTTTAATGAACTATAAAGGAGGCAGTTTGATCAGAATGAAATATACCGGAATTTTGAAGATGGCTATTTAACAAAACCAGTTTAAAAAACAATTGAAAAAACTTAAGCTTTGGACACATTGTGGGTTGCTTTGTTAGCACTCACTTTAGGTGGGACATGATTTAAATTGAAAATAATTAAAACGAAAATATATTCAGGTTGTCCGAGTTAGAACTCTTTAGCTCTATAACTTCCTTATTTTAGAAAACGGAACTTTATTGTTTAATATAAAACATAAAGAGGGTCGCAAATCCTTTCTAAATAAGTTACCAAATTTCATGTACATATAACTGTATTTAAAATATTCGACTTTAATTTTTTTTAATGCCTTACTATATTTTCACTTATATCATTTAACATCCATTGAAAAAGATCTGGTGACCCTCTAAGCATTTTGCAATAAACATCAAAGCCCTATTTTTTAAAATAAATATGTTACAGGGCTGGGAGTCCTTACTGGAACACCCTGTATATAAAGAGATTTTAATTTTTGAAATGATTTTGTTAGAGAATTGTCATAAACAATATTATTAATAGCCACATTCAATCAGACAGTATTTAAACACAATTCTAGTCAATACTGAGTTTAGAGCAGATTTTCCAAAATTGTACAAAATCATAGCACATTAATAACATTTTTGTGTGGTCATTTATTTTAGCAATTTAATACAGTGTGATCTTTCAGATAATTCTTTATTATTTATGACATATTTTATTGCAGATGATAGTAAAGAGTTGCTTTCGGTATTGATAGCAAATCGTAGTGCTGCACTGTTTGAATTAAAAAAAAGTGATAGTGCTTTGGCCGATATAGAATACGTTGAATCGATAGGAAAGTACCCCAAGCACCTGAAGTTCAAAATTTGGTTACGTAAAGCAAAATGCCTTGAAGACACGAACGATAACGAAAGACTGGCTTTGGAGTCCTACCAAAATGCTGCAGAATGCTTAAAAGATTCTCAGTTACCTGCAGATCAAATTGCTCTGAAATTAAAAGATCTTTACAACAATATAAAAGGTGCAGAAAAAAACCTGAAGAATTGCAGTGTAATAGAAACAAAAGAGGCCAGTAGCATTTCTTTTTCAAAAAATAAAAACTATGTAAACGCACACTCTAAGGTTTTTTTTGACCGAGATGATGAGCAAGGGAGATTTGCTAGGGCAAACGATAACATAGAAGCAGGAACGACTATTATTGATGAACCAGCACATTGTGCTGTACTTGCAGCAGATTTTGTACAAAGCAACTGCCAGTTTTGTTTAGTTGCTACCAACGCACCTGTAGCGTGTCCAGATTGTGCACATGTAGTATTTTGTAGTGTGGCATGCCAAACGAAGGCCCTGGATAAGTTTCACAGATACGAATGCCGTTTTCAACCAACGCTGTTTTCATACGGAGCATCAATAAACTGTGCCATGGCATTACGATTAATAACCCAACAAAATCTAAGCTACTATCTGCAATTCAAGAAGAAATGGATAATTCCGTACAGCACCAAATCAGCACCAGAGTGCTTTCCCTACGACAGTAACGAATACATCCACATTTACAATTTGTGCCATCACAAAGATCGTCGCAAAAAAGAAGATTATTTCCATTACACCATTATGTCGATTTTTTTACTTCGTCTTTTAAAATCCTCCAGCTATTTCGATGGTAAAACAGATCAAGATACCATAACAGACGTGGAAGCATATATCGGAGGATTAATTTTACGTCACTTACAACAGCTGCAGTTTAACGCTCATGAAGTTTCAGAATTGCAATTGTCATCACCTGGGCCCATGGATCCTCCAGACGAACCAAACTTTAAAGCTGTGTACATTGGTGGGGGTTTATATCCGACAGTAGCGTTGTTTAATCATTCTTGCGATCCTAGTATTGTTAGGTAATTTTATACAATGTACAACAGGGTGCCCCAATATGACCTCCCCAGCCCTGGAACTTCTTTATTTAAAAAAATAGAGCTTTGGTTTTTATTAAAAAAATTTAGAAGGAAA
The DNA here is from genome assembly GCA_947652605.1 of Elmis aenea. NCBI lineage: Eukaryota > Metazoa > Arthropoda > Insecta > Coleoptera > Elmidae > Elmis > Elmis aenea. The sequence continues at coordinate 21,401,406 of OX393584.1, forward strand.
TAGATACATTCAATTGTTTTATATATCGGGGCCTGCATGCAACAACTTTTTTAAGGCCCCCTGTAAACTTTTTTTATGATAAAATAAAAATAGGTATGCTTTGAGCCCCCTCGAGTCGGGGGCCCGGGTGCATTGCAACCACTGTGCCCTCCACTTGACCGGCCCCGGTTTTTGAGATATGTAGTTTGAAATATTTTTTTGGTTTACTGTTTTATTTCAAATGGCATCCTAAACTAACATTAGATCAATTAAAGCAGCCTATAAACAATTATGAGAGAGAGGTCATTAAGGAAAACTTTTGAGTGTCCTGGAACTGGACAGAAGATTACATATTAAAATTAATATTTCTTTGTTTTTATTTACAAAAACACATTTCAGAACCTAAAATCTAAAAGAACTGATATTTAATTGAAATGTGTACCATAGATGGGTTGGCTCTAAAAAATAAGTTATTTTGTTCTTTGTTTTAAATTAACATTTACAAAAACTATCAATAAATTGTATTTTAATTTTTTAGGTACAACATTAATAGTAAAATGATAATAAGGACAATTAAGCCTATAAAAAAGGGCCAAATTATTTATGAAAACTATGGTCCATTGTACACAAATAGTCCTAGAGAGGAACGCAATGCTTTCCTCGAAGATCGGTACTGGTTTGCATGCAGGTGTATAGCGTGCCAGGAGGATTGGCCCCAATTTAAGAACATGAATGATCAGATTTTAAGATTTGCTTGCAAGACCGTGCAGTGCAAAGAAATATTTAGTTTGGACAAAGAAAATGCTGAGCCGTTTTTAAAATGCCGCACATGTTCTAAAGAATTAAATATATTGCCTCATTTGCAAAATTTAATGGTAAGCTAGATTGGAAAAATTGGAAGCAAATAAATAGACTACCTTTACCTGTGGGGTCATTTTAAAGTTTTTTTTTTTTTAATTTTCCCTTCGTAACATATGACCATTTTTGCACTGCTGCATTAGGAATAAAATTCTCTTTAAAATGATGCCTCACTATGCTATTTAAAAAAATGAAATATGGTGGGACAACAAAAATCAAATGAATAAATACATGTCACAGTAATGTCAGAAGATGTTCAATTGTTTATTATATAAGCCTACCAATTTTTAATATCTCGACTTAAATGGTTTGGTATATTGGGATGCGAATACCAGATTGAAACACCCGGTATATTTAAAATTCTGTTTCATAATTTAAACTTTAGTAGATAAAACAAAAGCTACTGTAATTTTTATGCTGCATGCCATTGATTTGTTACTTTGTGTTAGCTTCGAGAGAAGATAAAATAATTCTCAACTGTTTTGCAGAAACTGGAACAGTTACTACCTCAAGCAGAAGATTTATATAAACAAGGAAAATACAGCGATGCACTAAAAATGTATTTAAATGTAATTGACATCTATTATCGAACAATGGTACCTCCATTTCCTGATCTGGTTAAAGTTCAACAACGGCTTCGTACTTGTTTCGTTAATTTGGGAAATAAGTGTATCGATTACAACGTAATAAAAGGTAAATAATAGCATATTATGTACTATTTTTGCAAATACTTTGTTCCTGTATTTTATATGATCGTTTTTGTATAATATAAAAATTAAACTGTATGTATAAAGAAATGTTTAGATTATTACAATTTCCGAAATACTTAAGTTTTCTGAAGCTTGGAAGCAAATAAAAGGCCATTTTTTAAGTATATAGTCATGTAATAACATTTTACAGTTTTTTCAAAACTTTCCCTTTGTTACATATTCACATTTTTACACTGTTGTATTAACACGTTGACTGCCGTGCCGATTTTCGTAGTAGGGCCCCTGGCGCCATCATATTTTTTTGAACGGAATCCATTGCAAACAAGTAGAGTATGCATATAAAACTTAAAAAAAAAACTGAAAAATGTCATTTAGGATCAATTAGACCCGTGTGCCCAGAATATACACGCGGCGCATAATTGATTTTTTATTTATTTTGTTTATTTCTGTGCCGTATGTATTCTTAAAGATACAAGCCTAAAAATGCTTAAACCTGTAATTTCATATATAATACGTGCTTACACATATTCTATAATTAATGTTAGTTAAGTCTTTTGGACCGGTAAGAGTTGATTAGCTATAATATAGTTTCATTCATATTTAATCAGTGCTGTATACAAACAACTTTCGAATGTCGTGCTTGTGAAAACTGTTTTTTTTGACATTCACAAAATAATTCCAAACAAATAAATTATTTATGATATACCTATATTATCATACTTATATCAATATAGTGTTCTATATACAGGGTGATTGAAGCATGGGGATCTCGCTTATTATAGTAGCTAGAGTATAGGTTTAAATTTGGCAAAGTTGCTAAATTTGGTGCTTATTAATAATCCGAAGAGAAATTGAAAATATCTTAAACGGTATCCGAGAAAATTAGGAAAAACCGGGAAATACGATTTTTGAAAATCGTCTATAACTCCTTTGGAGTTTGAAATAATTTAAATGTGTTGAAACATTGCCAAAGCAACTTTTTAAGCCGAATCGGATGATGGTCACAAATTTTTCTAGATCAATTTGTTTTTGTTTAATGTCAATCAACTTTATTTTTTCTTACGGGCGCAACTTTTGCTATTTACATAATCAAATAGCATTTATTTTTCTGAATCCATTGATGTATCATACACGGTATTTTATTTCTTAATTAATCGCCAAATTCAAAAAAAGAGTTTTAAACAATAACCATTATAAATCAGGTAGGCCGGTCGTTGTAGTTTAATTTGTTTCCATGACAACCAATCAACAAACTAAAAGTTTTGAAAGCCTATTCCTTGTCACATTAATGAATTCGTAAAAATAATTAACTTTAAAGAAAAACGCAATATGCTGCGAATTTTGTATTCATTGAATAGGAATTCTATATTGTCAAGTCAACGATATGCAGAAACATATCCAGAAAGAAGACAACCCTGGCACACACATTTTTGTACGTTGGACAGAAACTTAGGAAAATATTGAGCTTTTGCCAAAAATATGGCAGAAAGGTTTCAGATGACAATTAAAAAAAAAACATTTTTATTACAAACAGATCCGTAAAAAAAAACACTATTTTACTACATTAAATAGAAACTTAAGAAAATTTGTTTAAAGCATATGATATAGTATAACAATGCTTAGAAGAACAGTATACAACATTCGCAGCATATCGCGTTTTTCTTTGTTATTATAAAGTTCATTTCTACAAATTTATTAATCTGACTAGTAATAGGCTTTCAAAACTTTTAGTTAGTTAATTGGTTGTCATGGAGACAACATAAACTACAATAACCGGCCAACCTGATTTATAGTGGTTATTGTTAAAAACGTATTTTTTTAAATGTGACAATGAAAGATTAAGTAAAATACCATGTGTGATACATCAATGAATTCAGAAAAATAAATGCTATTTGATTATGCAAATAGCAAAAGTTGCGCCCATAAGACAAAATAAAGTTGGTTGTCATAACACAAAATCGAATCAGTCTAGAAAAAATTTGTGACCACAATCTGATTCGGCTTAAAAAGTTGTTTGGGCAATAGTTTTACACATTTGAAATATTTTATATTCCAAAGGAGTTATAGCCGATTTTCAAAAATCGAATTTTTCCTAATTTTCTTGGATATCGTTTGAGATATTTCCAATTTCTCTTCGCATTATTAATAAGCACCAAATTTAGCAACTTTTCCAAATTTAAACCTATACTCTAGCTACTATAATAAGCGAGATCCCCATGCTTGAACTCGAATTTCAATCACCCTGTATATGTCAATTTATATCTTTAATAAATAATACCTCATAAAATACAAAATTGTTTAAAATTCGATTGGCTAAGTTGAAATATATGTAAATACACGTCAGATGAAATAATATCCCTATTAAAAACCACGTAAAGTGAACTCCTGTCACACACACACAGCTAGAAAGTTAAAAACGAATGTGTAATAGAATACACGGGGCGCCCAGGATCCACTATGATGTGTATACAGATGAATACTCATGGCAGTCAACGTGTTACCAATAAAATTGTCTTTAAAATGATGCCCCACGGTGCTATTTGTAAAAATTAAAGATGGCGGCACAAAAGATAAACAAATGAATGAACACATGTAGCAGCAGTGCCAAAAGATGTTCATTTGTTTCTAATATAAGCTTACTAATTTTCATTATCCCAAGTTAATTGGTTTAGTACTTATGGGGGTGCGAATACCAAACTGGGACACTGGTATAGTGTATTGCTTTTTAAAAAATCACTATGAATTCGTTTCGAAATCAAACAATAAGATAAAAGTGCTTACTGCCAGTTTCTTTATTAAGATAACAAAAATACAACCAAAGTGAATGAATATTCTTATTAAAGGAATACTAGTATTTACAAATAATTTTAAAAATTCTTTTTCTAATTACTTTTTCTTATACACGTGTTGACAGCTTGTTGATATAAAACACTTGCAACGACTAAATAAATATGTAAATGCAAAACAAACTAAACGTAAAACACTACAGTCCTTGATATCATTATAATAAAATAAACAATCGATTACAGTTCATACTTAAAAGATTATCGTAAAGTCATGAGTTTACTTTGAAATATTCTGGGTGAGCATGTTATCATTAAAAATTGTTTAGAATTTCGTTGTACAACTATTTAATAGTTTCACTGGTTAACATTATGGTGTAACTGTATATTTTTACAATATCTTACTTAAATATCACCTTTGCATTCAAAGGCTTTATTGATACAACATCCAAAGAATTTATGAAATATGGTGTTTGAAAATACAATATAGTTTTATTTGAACTTGAATCATATCACGACTCCAAATATTCTATACGGCACGCGATGTTTCCAAAAATATTTCAAGATTTCCCTTAATTAGGAGTCGCATTACAACTTCACAATTTTACATTTTATTATTAAGCATCTTGTGTAATCAATTCTTAACAATACACATATATACATACAACAAACTGTAACACTTCTAATTTACCACTCTGCATCACCATTTGCCTTTTGGAAAACATAGTCTTCACCGTTAAGGTTCATTATGCCATCTTTCAAATGGAATTTCCATTTATTACGGCTTCTAGTAATCTGGAACAATAGATAATATACTCAAATTAATTTAAAAAAAGAGTAATTTTATGAATACAGGTACAACACTGATTTTCTGGCAACTTGTAAATGTACTGCACTTTTTGCAAAACCCTAAATAAATTTAATCTACGATTAATGTAGACCAGGGGCAGAGCTGGGCATTACTTAAGTATTTTTGTACTTCAGTACTTTTCCGGTACTTAAGACTGGTACTGCAGTACATTTTAAAATTAGTTACTGAAGACTTGAATTTCAAGTACTTCGGTGAAATACTGGTACTTATTACTTGTATTAGTACTTCGGTACCATAAAAATTACTCAAGTACTTTGTAAAATACTGCAGTACAGTGCAAAGTACTTAAGTACTTTTAAAGATATTAGGTTTTATAAGATAAGAACTGTGGTTTTCAACATGTTAAAACTTGTCTAAAGTTTTAGACACAACCCGCATGGAGTGAATAAAATAGCTACAGTTAAAAAGGTAGTGTGTGTGTAGTAATATGGACAATAGTTTTATTAAATATTTTATTGAACTCTGCCAAAAATACGCAAAAAATTTTGTTTGGGAAATTAGAAAATAAAAATGCTATTAAAAATATTGATATCGAATACTTAGAAGAATACTGCTTAATCATGGAACCTCTTGCAGCAACAATTGATCTATTACAAGGAGAACAGTCAACATACTACGGGTATAAATTACCAAGTTTAATATCACTTTAAGTAAAATATGAAAAATTAAAAAAAAGTCAAATTTAAAACATACAAGAATAATTTTAAATGCTTGTATCAACAGTTAACGCGATTTTTTTAAACTATTATAATTAAAATCCAGAAATAAACGACGCAATTGTTGCTACAGTCACATTACCAAACTTTAAGTTAAGATGGTTCAGTGCAATAGAAGACGAAGTTAACCTAACTAGAAAAGATATTCAAAAGATAATAATAAAAGCAGTCGAAAATATGCAGACGAACAAAACAGATGACACCGCTGAAGAACAAGAAACCGAACAGCAAACACTCAACACAGATTTTTGTTAATTTCAATGAAGTTGGAACTTCTACAAAAACTGAAATTAATATTAGGCATTCGACAACGAAATTTGAGTTTTTAAAATATTTAGATGACAAAAGAACACAACTTGGCATGCTTAATGATTATCCAATTAAGCAATTATTTTTAAAATATGACACTTGCTTGCCGTCATTAGCTTCTGTTGAGCGAATGTTTTCTTTTGCTTCAATAATTAATGCACCAAAAAGGAATGCATTAAGCGATCAGAATTTTAAAAAGTTGGTAATTCTGAAAGCTAATGCCAAGTTAGATTAGAAATGTCAATAGCATTAATTGTAATATAAGTATAGTAAATAAACGTATACCTATGTACCTACATAACATTTTATTTCGTTTATGTTTCAAAAATATGTTGTATTTTGTGTGAGATGTGAATATTTTGTTTTTTTCGCAAGTACTTAGCACTTTCATTTAAAAATTAAATTTATATTTCGACATATTATTTTTGTTTGCTTTATATGTAGGTACTATAGCATTCATTCACTTTGTATGTGACCATGGTTAAAATAATAAACTAAACAAAAATTTTAACTTCAATCGAAACTTTACAAATGATAGAAAACAATTCTAAATTTTAATCAAAACCCACAATACAGTGTAGAATTCATATCAAATAACAATTTCGTATATATTCTTTACCATAGACAGCAATATTTTTTATTGTTGTTGCTTGTTATTAATAAATAGATATGTATACTTCAACTTTTGTTAACAGATAGCACTTAATTCATAAAACTTTAAATACAAGTGGGTACATCTAAAGACTGTAGTTACAAAGCAAATTGTATAAGAAAATTTGATGTACCTACTAGGGATTCTGTCCCGGGACTTTCTTAGTCTCGAGTCCCGGGACATTTAATTCGAGACTCGAGACGAGACTTAATGTTACAGAACATTGAAATTAATTTTTTATACTTTTAATTTTTAAACAAATTTTACTGCCACGAGTTTAGCAAAGTTATTTTTATATTTTTATGTTCTGAAGTTTAAGGAAAGTTACCAAGTTTATTAGTAAAAATATATTTTACTTATGCCTCTTATGTTAAAATTTATGAAAAATTGGTAAGTTTATTTAAAATAGGTATTTTCTTGGAAATATATATTTTATTTACTGTAGAATGAAGACTAAATTAAAAATACTACTACTACTACTACTACTAAACTTTATTCATAAAATAAATGCTTAAAAAAACTAAAGATGGTTTTATTTTAAAAACATATACAGGGTGCAAACTTTAACTGGAATAAATTCTGTAACTTGGGAATCAGTATATCGGTAAAACCTGCGAAAACACGTCGATTTTAGTTTTTCGCTGGATACATTTCAGCAGTATTGCTTTTGGGATATCTTCATCCAGAGGGGTGCAACAACCCCTAATATATTTTTTTTAAATGTAAGGATATGTCGAGTGGCATATCGTCGGAAAGCTCATTTAGAGAGGAATACAATGCATATATTATTTTCGAAAAATTCCAAGAGGTTAGGTGTTAACAAAATAAAGACAGGTTTAACCCTTTGACTACCAACGGGACACATACGTCCCACTAAGAAGTAAAAATTACTATGGAGTTTTAATACAAATAAATTGTTATTATTTGTTATCATATTGGTTCTCCGATAAAAAATATGTCTTTCTACGTGGGGGAGGGGCTTGTGAGGTGAATCATTGTCTTCAGTATTGTCATTGTTTGTCAGTCTGAACTTGCATATACAGTGTGACCCATTTCAAAAAGGATCAATCACCCTCATAAAAAGTTTATTTATGGTTCGATTTTCATAAACTTTTTTTTCAACGATGAAGCATCAAAAACTGTACTTTGGCACACTATTTTAAAATTCTGTTTACACTCACAAAGCTTACTATGATTTTTTTTTATGTCAAAATTGGTAAAATTTGTTGGTGCGATTTTTTATCTATAATCTGACTACACCACTGGATTTAGCATGCCCTCAAATGGGTTTTTACCAAATTTCATGAAAAAGAAACAAGAACTAAAACAGTTTGCACTATGTGTAAAATTCCGCTGTGCAAAACATGTTTTACAGCATTCTCTACATAATTTGTTATTTTATCATTATCTAACATTTTCAATATTTATAATCTTATAAGTTCACAGTAGTTTATAATTTTTTTTGTTATATTTTGGTAAATAAAAGTTTTAGTACATACCTTTACTGTCAAACCATATTTTTTTGTTCCTTGATTACAGCACCAGTGGGACATATGATCCCAGCTAGAAATACCAGTGGGACATATTATATGTCCCGGGAGCGTATGCTGCGACCCAAGGTCTTTTTTTTTTTTTTGTTGATAAAAATTTCTTATATTTATTAGTGAGTTAAGCAATATAAAAAAAAATTGAAAATTTAAAAATGGTAGTCAAAGGGTTAAAGTTTAACGGTATTTAATGTAAAGGTTGTTTACAATGTGCACAATTTCAATCTGTAAGCGTTCATTTGTGCATTTCTTATCACAGTTAAACAACTTTTTATCGTAACTTTTTGTTGCGACCTTTTAGCAGTTGAAAATGTTGCCTCTCTATAAAATTTAAAATTTATATTTTTATTTTGTTAACACCTAACCTCTTGAAATTTTTCGAAAATAAGATATGCATTGTATTCCTCTCTAAATGAGCTTTCCAACGATATGCCACTCGACATATCCTTACATTTAAAAAAAATATATTAGGGGTTGTTGCACCCCTCTGGATGAAGATATCCCAAAAGCAATACTGCTGAAATGTATCCGGCGAAAAACTAAAATCGACGTGTTTTCGCAGGTTTTACCGATATACTGTATTCCCAAGTTACAGAATTTATTCCAGTTAAAGTTTGCACCCTGTATATCATTTGCTGTTTATGGATGTGTGAAGTATAAGTTAGTCGCGTTCTGTCAAACTGTGTAAATAGTCGTTAAATTATCAGTATCTTTATGAATATTGCATCATATTTCTTGCAATTTATGAAATCTTTCGTCATTTTTGCCGGGCTATACCACCATTTTTTAGTATATAAATAAAATTCGCAAAAGTCTCGAAGTCCCGGGAATTTGACAAAAAAAAGTCTCGAGTCCCGGGACTTAAAAAATTGCCGAGACTCAGAATCCCTAGTACCTACATATGGGTTATTACATTTTGTTTTAAATATTTTCTTGGACACAATCGCTAGAAATAGTTATACAATAATTTAATAAATAATATCTGCAAAAAGTACTTGAGAAATACTTAAGTACTTTTTTTAAGTACTTGTACTTAAGAATCAGTACTTCTAAAAATAGCGGTACTGGTACTTGCAATCCAAGTACTTTCCATAAGTACTTAAGACTTAAGTACTTTTTGGCCAGTACTTGCCCAGCTCTGACCAGGGGGTGCCGGCATTTGCCCACTCATGATGTATACCCCTTGGATTAACCAGTTCCCATATATTATGAATTTTTTTTGGTAAAATATAGTAGTTTGTGTTAACTGCTTTTAAAATGCGGAGTAAAATATCTTTGGTCAGTGCAGCCAGCACACTATTATTATTTGTTTATTTAAATTTGATTAAAAAAAATAATCACTATGATACACTTAACAAAAGTGTTTAAACAAATTTTAGTTGACGATTACTCATATTGTTAATGTGGAGTATGGCTCTAAATAATTTACAACAGCTGCACTATATCTGATTATGACTAAGCCTAAATAACAATTGTGTATGTAATATTATAATTAATAAACATTGCAAATAGTTTAGGAATGTTAGTGTTATTTAGTAAGATGTTTAATTTTTAAGCAATGCTGTTGATATACATACTAACAACAAAGTGTATAAGCTCAGCAAAACTTAAATTTCTTTTGTGGAATATAAATAGCATTTTTGAAATGTGTTGTAACCAGTGGTGAGCTGTAGGGGACTCGCGCGAGCCCTTTGTTAAATTATTCCTTAATTTGCGAGCCCCTTGTTCTTCTTGTTAATCATTTTCTCAAGAAAAAATATATCTTAAAATCAGTGTCATTACATACATTTGGAAAGCGACGAAGTCATGCCTATCAAGCAATGACGATTAAATTTAGAATAACCCGTCGCACAATAGAATTTTTTGAATTATGTACAATCACACGATTATTCACGTTTGAATTTAACCCGTAAGAGCACGCGCGAAAATTTTTACATGGAAGCACGCGCCACGGTCAAATTGACCGGGTATGGATTAATGTGAATTAATGCCAAATAAAAATGCAAATTACAAAGAAAAGTAATATTTTATTTAAAAAAAGTTAATTCTTACACGTTTTTAAGTGGAAGTACCTGGCGCATTGGTTAAATTAGGACAATTAATGCAGTACTGTAATGCATGTTCGCGGCAAATAAATCTATTGCATCTCTCTCTGCATTGAGTGGATGTCTATACACGCGTCCCGGTGTAATTGACCGGGTGTTAAAAAGACACCTACAACTTTCAAACGGCAACACGTAACTTCCTAAAAAACATCTACACACTCTACGGACTGTGCATGACACACTGCTAAAGACTTAGCACCCTCACCCATTCAATGTAGAAGTTCTATTAAAATATTTATAAACCCGGTCAAAAAGACAGGTACGCGTGTGCTCGCGGGTTAAAATGCCATTTTTTTCCCAACATATAATGAACATTATTTTTTTGTTTTTATTTAACCATGAGCGAGCCCTTTGTTAAAAATTTCTTGGCTCACCACTGGTTGTAACTATTACTCAGAAAGGCCGGGTCTAAGTCCACAAGACTTTTTCAACGAGAGAATAAATTACAAAAATCTGGGCTGAATAGTATAATCATGTTAGATTTAACTAAAAATGGTATGAACCAAAAATATGGCCAGATCCTTAGCATTGAAGGTGGGCCACTGCGTTTGTGAAGGGTTTTTCTCAAGACTTGACTTAAGTACCAACATATTCGGAACTTAAGAAGAGGGTTTTAGTTTATTGATAAAAACCCGCTATGATGATTAATTAAAAGATTTGAAATAATTTTACCTTATCATACTGACACACGACGACATTTTCCGTGTCGAATAAATCCGATGGATCTTCATCGGTTACATCGTCTTCTGAATTTAAAGGTTCTTCCTCTGGACCAGCCTCGTCCATTTCTTGTTCATCTTCATCTTTGTCGTCGTCCACTTCGTCCGAACCGTCATCGTCGTCTGAACCGTCATCATCATCGTCTGAAGTGTCGACAGGTCCATCTTGTTGTTCTTTTCGTGCATGTTTATGCCTTTTATGCTTGTTTTTCTTAGCATTGTTGGAATGACTACATCCAGCACTAAGTAATTCTACTAGGTCCACTTCAGCTTCTTGATCAAAACTGTCACAGTGGTCTGCTCCATCAGTCTGTATCACAGATTTATTTACAATCGAGCCTATGCTAACGGCCTGCTGCTGACTGCTAAAAGCAGTATTTACATGTTGCTGCAGAACCGAAGAAGCTAGATTCGGGGGTAGGTTCATGGTTGCGGATATTACAGGACCTGTTAGCACCTTGTGTAATTGGTTCCCTTGCAACGCGGATACAGGTACTTGAATAGTGAGCACACGCTGACTGCCGTCAGTACCAGGTTGCGCGGGTAACGTTATTTGTATGGGGACCATTTTGTTATCTACAACCTGAGCTAAAGGAGTTTGAACGTGATTATTTGGTGGTACTTGACCTACAACTTGCTTAACACCCTGTGCCTGTTGAGGGCCTTTGGGGAAACCATTGGCTCCATTAGAAATATCAGTCGCTTTTTTTAATCCTGCAACAAAAATTAAAATAAGAAACTTTTTATTATTCCTATCTGTACTAATGACATTTTTACAGTAAAATTTAATCCTTCTTTTATTGATCACTACAAAAAGTTAGCCATAAATACCTTGTTTACTTTCTAAATCATTTGGGTTTTCAACTGCTTTACTGGCCAACAGTTTTGCTTCCCAAGTTTGTTTCAATTCTTGTAGGACTTGCTCATCTACGCCATCTTCAATAAACAGTTCCCGAGATCCAGATATCACATCTTCAATTACATCCTGGTAAACCCGATACTGTAAATGAAAATGAAAAATTAATATTTTATTCTTGTTCCTTAATTTACCTTAAATTCACATTAAAATGTACGCGCAGGACTTAATCACAACATTTGTAGGTTAAATTAGTTACCTATACGTCAATCTGTAGGTACATATACTACTTATTAAAGCAATACATTCTTAAAATTAGTGTTATTATAATATTCATTGGGAGTATTTTGTTCAATATACAAATATCCTGTACCTTTCCTTATTTAAGTGTTTATAGCTTCAATAATCGAAATTCTGTTTCGTGTTTGAATTATGATGTATTACTGCTGCTTAACTACGCTATACACTAGTAGAACTTAAAAATGAATTATGAAATGGAAACACCGTTGATCAAAAGACTCAATACTGCCACAGAAATGCTACAATGAATACAATTGCATGTTGTGTCACACATTTTCAATTTTTAAATTGTTTGTGATTATAGTTGGAAAATGGCACACCCTTAACACTATAAATATTTTGAGTACTGATTTTTTAACTACTTAGTTTTGCAATAATTGTTTTAAATTCCTACATCTGACTAGCCAAACATGCAAACAAACTGATTTAACAGTTAACATTGTAAAGAATATAAATCCATTTAACATATATGTTGGTAAGGTTGGATTTGATACTACAACTTTAATAAAAAGCAAATTTGATATTCGTAGTAATTGTCAAGAGTAAATCAAACTATAAAGTGTAATATCTGCTGGATAAGACAAGGAAGCAAGAAAAAATATCTAATTGTTGACACATAATAATGTCAACTTACCACTGTTGCACCGTTCATTGTTAATACAAAGAGTATTGTGTTTTTAACAGGTAGAACACCGTCAAATTAACGTAAACGTCCACCATACATTAATCATAAAACAATTCATCAATTCAATAACGTTTTATCACTAAATTACTAATTTTGTCATGAACCACGCTGCGACGAAAGCACTGATGGCGCCTGCGCAGTTTAAATTGTAATATTGTTTTAGGAGACGTTCCAAGACATTACTATAAAACGATAAGGTGCGTTCACAAACACCGTTGTGATTAAAATTGCAAAACATTTTTCACATATAAACTTTTGCGACCCTTTAAAATATTGGCGCGACTCCGCAGTCCAGTTGACGTTAATTTACGTTGCAAAAATACGTCCTCGAAAAAAATAAAAAAACGAAACGTCGGATAAGAAAACCATATTATACGGTTCGATTACAACCCAGAAATAAAAAAAACATGGACAGTAAAACTAGTAATTTTCTTCACCTTAAACAAATGTGGAGCAATGATTAATCTTACCCTTTTTTTTATCAGTTTGCGTTTCACTTTTTTTAATTTTTTAATTTTCTTCTTTTTATTAATTTTCATGCATTTAAGTTTTGAAAATATACGTATTTTAATTTTTGGCACTGATAGTAGTACAGCTGTAGTCGTCTTTTTATTTTGATCGAAGTCACCCAGCACATTATCTTCAATTACATTTTTCACTAATAATGATTCTTTCTCTATTTTTCCTATTCTTTTTTCATCATTTTGTTGGTCATTTTGAACCTCTTGATTAAGTGGATCTCGTTCTTTTGAAACGGGTACACAGAGAGTGGGGTCCACAACATTATATTTGGAATCTAGGGGTTCAAAAACATTATTTAAATATTCTCTGTGAGGCATTCCTATGACTTGGGTATCATTTGCATTTACATATTGTTGCTCATGTATAGGAATCGTTTGGTGTTGATATAAATCACAAAACATGATCTCACCAAATATACTTTTTAAATATTCTTCGGCTGTCACTTCAGTTTGTTGTGTCTCGAATAAGTATTTTTGGACGTTACTTTCAATATCTTCTTCTTCTGGCTCACGTGGAGATGCTGGTGGTGGATATTCATAAAAATCATGCAAAATATCTTCAAGTGTTTCATTCCTTACTCCATGTGTTACATTTAAATTGCCTGACAGATCCATTTTTTGTATAAAATATCAAGATTTGGGTAATATTTAGCAGAGAGCGACCCTATTATTCGTTAAAATAACGCATATACATTCGCACAATACGACCTACCTAGCACGTTACAACAACTTAGAGCTTAAGGAAAATCGCTGTTGTTGACGGCTTGTGCAGAGACGCCATATTAAAAACGATTATTTTGTGCTACGTTATACAGCGAAAGGAGTGTTAAGAAATGGATGCTAATGTGAATCTGATTGCGAAGAAGATAAGTTGTGTTTACAACATCGGTTCCATTATAAACAATAGATGGCAGATTTGACGTTTGCTTTTTGAGCTCATCAACGCTGCTAGATGGCATCTCAAGTATTACACATATTTCGGAAATCACGAAGATTAGTTCATCATGGTGAATTCACAAGTGCCGCAAACGTAAGCAGACAACATATGTAAAGTTAAATGTTTATTGGTTAAAAAAAAGCTTTTACAGACCTCTAACCTGACCCTTTTTTACCGACAAAATGAATGACGGTCGTGAGAGAGGACATATAAACTCTGATTTTAATATTTTCAAGAAAACAAACGGTATTTCTTTGATGCTTATGTTTGCGGCACTTGTGAATTCACCATGATTAACTAATCTTCGCAACTTTTAAAAGAATATGGATTTTTAGTGGCATAATAGTTTAAATTGTGCCGATTAATTGTTCTGGTTGACAGTTCATACAAATTGTTTTGAATTTTCAAAGACTACTACCGATATTTTAGGTAAAACACTCGCAAATAATCATAAGAAACGATATAACTCCAAAAATATTATATTTAGACATAAAACATGCTTAATAACTTTGAAAGATAATTAAATTTTCTACAAGAAAATGCAAAAATATATAGGGCATTCCATTTAAAAAAAATTACTTACATGCGTTTAAAGTTTAACGAAATGGACGGAGTAAAACGAACACCCTTTTATTATATATTATTTTTAAAATGTAACTAGTCAACAATCACTATGACACTATTGTCTAATGAATTACCAGAGTAAATTGCTCTGGTGTTGTTGTGTTAATTAATATAAATATTTTTATAAAGGTCTGCATCTGTCAAAATTTCCAAAAAAACGTCAATAACTCGAAAACGGTTCATTTTAGACATAAATAACCTATAATATTTTTGAAAGAGAATTTAATTTTACATTCAAAAATTACAAAATATACAGGATGTTCCATATAAAAAAAACTATGTTTGGTATCAGTGCGCAAAAACAAAACACTGTGTATAGTTGAAAATAATTTTAGGTTATGTGGTAAATGATTACAAACAACTTTTATATTGAACTTTTTTTAAATATAATTACTAATAACAGAGCTATCGAATAATTCGTCTTGGCTGGGACACCCTGTACATATATTTTAATACAAAACAATAAAAACCCATTAGAATATAAACTAACTCAGTTGGGCAAAATAATAAAAGAAATTGAATAGCGATAGCGTTAAAAAATTATACAATGCTCCTAACATTCATTCTAAAAAAAAAAAACTCATTACCCAACTTGTCGGAGCCGACCGTCGAGAACTCCGTGTTGGGTGTTGTCTACACACCTCCCGACCAGTCCAACCAACACAGCATAAACGTCTAACTTTTTTTTTATTATTTTGGCTTGATGCCATTTTGTGGATAACAAATTTATAAATAGCGTTAAATTTTCGGTTTAATAGTCCTTATCTAGAGGAATGTGGTGGGGCGATTGGCTTGTTGGATAGTCTGGCCACCCGACCGTTCCAACTGTTGTGTTGGTCGGGTGACAGACTACGCATTAAACAATTTATCGGAATGGTCGGTCGGTTGTCCCGACAAATTGGTTGGTGAGTAGAGGCCTTTAGAAAACCGCAAAAAAAACAATGAAATTAAAAAATATATCTTTCTTTTCATAGATTTCACTTTTTATCAGTTGCATACAAAATTCGGGTTTATTAATATTTTTCCAATATTCAAAAGGAATAGTGCTTTCTGATTCCAGAAGAAGATAGGTTTTGTTATATTTACAAAAACGACATCGATGATGTTGCTGAAGTTTTTCTAGAGTTGCCTGGTTCTATTGTTGCATGTTTCCAAATTAGCGTGTTTCCATTCGTGCATGTTTCCAACATTGAGTGATTCAAACGTTGAATTATTTAACTTGGAGATATTATGTCGTTGCATTTTCCAAATTTAGTATTTCAACTTTGAATTTTTCAACTCTTAATCCGGTTTCAACTATCAAATCACATTCAGATAATCATGGGTTTTTCAATCGATATAATTATATGTAAGTTGTTTTGGACTATAGTAGATTCTCGATTTATCAGTTACGATAGGAAAAAGTAAATCAAGTTTGGCACAACTACAAAAGAAATTAAATGGCGTTTAAAAAATGAAGCAGTTTTGCAAATTTTTTGAGAACACTGACAATTGACAATATTTTAATATTTTTAGCTATAAGAAAAAAGATCTAAGTAGGTAATGTTTAGATTATTTTTCTTAAATTGTGATCAAGACACTAATGTTTTTCTAAGTTAAGTGGTTATGGAAATACAGACCAAACTAGTTACCATAGAGACCTATAGCTCCATAAGAGTCTTTTTTTTTTTTAAATTTATCGACATATTGATTTTTATATGTAGTGTTGGTAGATTTTGATAAATAGAAGTAAAAGTGCAAATTAAAAAATCATAGAAGGATTTCAATAAGTAAAGGTTTGCATTTATTTACTAAATCAGACTTCAACCTTAGTTTATCGATGGAAGTAAACTTTTTTGCATAAAATTATGATTATTTTTTCGCGAAGAGAAAATTGATTATTGTTGTTTTATTGCTATGTATTTGAGAGGAATACCAATCAAGCCACAATACTAGCTTTTCAAGAATATATGGAAAGTTGACATACAGATAAACGTATTTTGTATGCAGTAGTCTTAACTTTTAATTCTTTAAAGCATTTGTTTATTACAAACTACTAACATTTTAGATATAAACCCATATATTATCGTAATTAGAGAAAAATATTCCATTTTATAGTTTATAATAAAAAAGCTAACTTTGGTGTCTGTTTAAGAGTATGTGTGTGTGATCATTTATCTAGGTCAGGTGTAAGCCCATTTAAAAAAATATTAGGGCTTACTTACAATTTAGGTAAAATTAACTAAAAATCACCTATTCACAACTTTTTGAAAAGTTTGTTGTTTTTCAGTTTTTTTTGCAGTATTCTCTAGAAGTCAGCAACACTGATTAATATCTTTAAACGCTATTAAATTGCTTTGTTTGTTTAATCGATTCTTTAAACTCTTATAATCACAAAATTGTTTATATAACGCGGTAAATAATTGTCACCATGTATATATTGTATAAATAGTAGTTTAATATAATTTTTAATTACGTTTGTTTAATTTTAAAGAATAATAGTGTATTTAAACCTCTTCTAAATTCGTATAACATTAATAATTGATTTGATTGTTTGTCATATATCTTTTAACTATTTCTTTTAATTATGCACGTTCTTGGATCACACGTTAAGTTTGAAAATTTCTAAATATTTTGAAAAATCTATTAAACTTTAATTTCATTTTAAGTTTCGACAGTAAAAATATAAAATTTGGTATTTATAGTTCAGTCATAGGTATGAAATATAAATAATAAATGACTTTTTGATTTAAGTAGTACGCGATTGGCGCTTAGATTATTTTCTAGCAAACCAAATCAGTGTACTGAAGAGCATCATAATGTGCAAATTGAATTAGCAATTTCATTAGTTTTAATGGACTTTCATAAATTTTTGAAATGTCTAATAAAATTGTCTCTTAACGTGAAAAAGCGCTTTGACAAAAAAGCTCTACATGAAGCCCCGTTAACTTGTGTTAGCTGTAATTAGTTTTAACAAGATATAAATTGCATCATCTTACGTACATACGCAAAAACATGCATGCACGCACGCATCTGCATTTATATCTTTATTTTCCTCACACAAGAAGACCCAGTTTTTCTATTAAGACAAACAACTGAAAAGAGCTTAATCCAAAAAGAAGAAATACAATTATGTTTTATAGATTTGGAAAAAGCATTCCATAGAATCAAAAGAAGAGAGTTTGGAGGAGCTTAAAAAGGAAGGAAATAGACATAGAAACAGTCAACATTATAAAAGCGATATATGAAAAAACAGTAAATATTGAAAGAACCAAAAGTGAAGAATCGGCAGAGTTTAAAACAGAAGATGGCCTAAAACAAGGATGTGAAAATAAATACAGATAAAACTTAAAGTATGATCATTACAACAGATGACAAATGGCATAACATTAGAGGGGCATAGGTTGAAACAGATAACTTCAGACATTTAGAAGTGATCATCAAGAGTAATGGAGGGACTTATAAGGAAATAAGTGAAAGTTCAAGAGAAGTTAAAAGAATATTTAACAGCTTAAACATCATTTTTGACAACAAAGTTATACCAAAAGTAGTAAAAGTAGAAGTGGTAAAAATGTAGCAACAATTTTAAACGGATGTGAAACGTAAACACTGTCAAAGAGAAATAGTAGCAGGGCAGCAGATATGAGATTTCTAAGAGAAACCAAAGGAAGAACAAAAAAAAAGGTAAAAACAGAAATGAAATAAACAGAAAACAACTAAAGATGAAATCAGTAGACACAAACATACAGGAAAGAAGGGTGGGTTGGTTGGGTCAAATGTACACAATGAAAGAAAAAAGGTTAACCAGAAAAGCCTATGGTGCAAGGATACAAGGCAAACAGAGAAGAGATGGACCAAGTAAACTCCGGTAAGACGAACTTAAAAAAGCAGCAGCGGATAGAAACGTCAAATGCGAAGAGATAAAAAAGTTAGCACGGATAGAAAAACGTGAAAAAAAGTCAGCACAACTCAACAGTAGGACTTGGGACTAAATAAACAACATACATTTTTCCACAATATTTTTTTTCTGCAAGTCCTCGAGTATTTTATGAATTCCTCGTTGGGAATTTGTCAATTTGAATATTATTTTAAGAATCGTTTAAATAATGTTTATTGTTATTGTTTGGACGATCGATAATATTGTACTAAAATATTTTAAAATATACAATGCGCTATCAACAGGAAACTACTACCACAGTTTCCTTGCACTTAATTACAATAACAGTGCGTAAATATGAACGTAGCAGGTAAAAATCAAGTGGAACATGTATTATGTACAGGGTGGTCCAAATTCGATGAGATTGCATGGGTATCTCGCTTAATATTTAAGATAAAGAAACGGTCAAATTACCAAAAATGTGCAGTTTTTTGAGACAAACTCAGAACCGTTTTAAAAAATATTTTATCATTTCCGGTTTTCTAGTTATTGAATAAAAAGTGTTTATTTTTGGTCATTATACTAAAAAAATAATTTTACGCTCGCAGTTTAAATGTTATGACACAAACTTACCATTTTAAATGGGAGCGATAGTTGGCTATGACCTATTTAAATTTCTTATTTTTTCTCATTCCAAATATATAAGGGTTGATAGATTTATTTTCAATAATACGCAAGTTACGAAGGTTTTTTTTTTCTTTTTCTTGGGAAAATCATAAAAGGCTGTGAAAACAAAAAATTTAACAAGGTGTAAAACCTTATAAAACTCATGTGGTATAAGTTACCAAGGTTTTGAAATTTGTAAACATTGTAAATATTTAAAAATAAAATACAATAACATGGTGGGAATCAACAGTAACGTAGTATATTGCTGTTTATCTTATGTTCAAAAATTTTTGATTTTATCTCAACAATAAATTTAAAAACCTTGGTAACTTGTATCACATGAGTTTTATGAGGTTTTACACCTTGTTTTTTTTTTGTTTTCACAGCCAACTATGATAATAAGGAATTTAAATAGGTCATAGCCAACTATCACTCCCGTTTAGAAAAAGATAAGTTTGTGTCATAACTTTTTAAAGGTGAGCGCAAAACTTTTTTAAAAAGTATAATCAAATTAAACATAAAAATATCTAAAAATAATCTTCATAAATATTTTTGATATTTACAACAATAACGGAGATATGACACATTATTAATATGACAAAAAAATACTTTTTATTCAATAACTCAAACATTGGAATATTTTTGAAAATGGTTCTGAGTTTGTCTCAAAAAACTGCACGTTTTTGGTAATTTAACCGTGTCTCTATCTTAAATATTAATCGAGATACCCATGCAATCCCATCGAATTTGGACCACCCTGTACTGCATATACAGGGTGGACCAAATTCGATGGGATTACATGGGTATCTCGCTTAATATTCAAGATAGAGAAACGGGTAAATCAACAAAAATGTGCAATTTTTTTAAGACAACCCGTTTTCAAAAATATTCTATTATTTCCGATTTTTGATTTATTAGAAAAAGGTGTTTTTTGTCATAATAATGTGTCATATCTCTGTTATTGTTGTAAATATCGGAAAAATGTATGAAGATTATTTTGGTGTAATATTCGATAATACTAAAAAAAATATTTTAAGCTCGCTGTTAAAAAGTTCTGACACAAACTTACCTTTTTTTAAAATGGAAACTACAGTCGGCTATGTCCTATTTAAATTCCTTATTTTTTCTTATCCCAAATATATAAGGTTGATGTAGTTATTTTTAATATTACGCAAGTTATAAACGTAATTTTTTTTTTAGTATCATCGAATATTACACCAAAATAATCTTCATTTTTGTTGATTTAACCGTTTCTCTATCTTGAATATTAAGCGAGATACCCATGTAATTCCACTGAATTTGGACTACCCTGTACAAGGCGTAATTTTTAGAATCACAAAAGAAAGTTATTCTTTGTACTCTGATCTTAGTAGTTGTATCATACGTTTCCTCGCTATTGTTTAAAGCACCATATTGTATGAAAAGATAGTGACATTCTGAACAAAATGATGTAGTATATTGGCACAAACTTGAAAATAATCGCTAAGAATCAAATAATACAGATTTTTTTTTTATATAAGATCAACTTAGGCAAAAAACTAAACTAATGTAACAAAATTTTAAAATTTGTTAAGTATTGTAACTATTATATCGGGTGTACCAGTTTGGTATTTGCACTCCTATAAATAAAAACTTAGAACAATGAAATTTAGTAGGTTTATATTATAAACCATTTAAAATCTTTTGGCACTACTGCGTTTTTCTGTTGTGCTACCATCTTAAATTTCTTCAAATAGCACAATTGGTCATGCGCCGCATGGGCATAATTTTAAAGGGAATTTAATTCTTAATACAGCAGTGCAAAACTGTTAATATGCTACACGGGGAAACTGTATTTCATTCAATAAAATAGCTACGCAAAGTTTTTGCCTTACACAAAAATATTTAACAACCAGGCTAATCGTCGTTTCATGTTATTAATTATCACAACTGTTTTTTAAATTAACGACAACGATTTGCATAATATTCATAAATATACTGTAAAACAATTAGTAACAAGCGTAAAACTGTTTTAAAATTTAAAATGTGTGCAATAATGTTAACTTAATATAATAAACAATTAAATCCAAGCACACGATTTCTCATTATAACAGGAAAAAAGTAAAAACAAAAAAGTTGACTTGGCATTTCAAAAAGCCAGCTTTTGCGAATTAATTATTATTTCGTGTCTTTCGCATTATTTATTATATTTATTAATCCATTGTTATTGCAGAACATTAGCAAAGAAGTGTATTTTTATGAGTTAACTAAGAATCTAAACAGAAAATTTACATCTGGCGTTCCTGAAATATATTAAAACCACTGAAAACCTTCATCTCCTGTTTTCCTTATAACTTTCGTATCATCAACGGTAAAAATTGGAAACTTTAGTTTAGATTACAGTTTAGTTAAAGGGACTCGATCGCAAGGTGTTATTAAAATTGACCCAGCTTGCTTAATTTTCGAGATGCGATGGTCAACATTTTTATTTTTAAGTAACTTGTGTTTATTTTGTGAAAAAAAAACGCCATTACTTATGATAGTCCAAAAAAATGCATAGCATGGATAATTGTGTATGTTTAAATAATCGATTCTAGATAGCAGTAATTGCAAAAATAAAAAACAAAGGTAGCACAAAAAATTCAGCGCTTGACTTTTTGTAGATAACAATTTACCATTAAATATATAAATAAATATATAAAATATATATTATTTCGGTAAGCAACAAGTTAGAGTTTTCGGATAAATGTGGAACTGTATAATTTTCTTTACATTTTGACCTATTTTATTGTTAAATTGAATTATTTCTTAACTCGCTTTAATAAAACTTTGTGACTTACTTGATTAAAATTAGAATGATATTAAAAGTGTAGTCTTTTAAATGTTTGCAACTTCTGCTATTTATCCAGAAACATATGAAAAAAAAACCATGAAAAATAAAAACTGAATGAGTAAATAAATAAAAATTGCTGTCATTGGATATAATCAAAATTTTTCACGATCTTTAGAAAAAATTTAGAAAGCTTGTAATCGTTATATTTGATTTTTATTATTTTTGTTTGTTGATGATTTTGGGCGAATTTGAAAGCTTAGATTTCTTGATTTTTTCGTTTCTATGTGTTAGGACAAAGACCCGAAACGGTCGAATATCTTAGTTATTTTCAAACCTTTTTGTTTAAAATTTGGCCTGAGTATATGGTTAATCACAAAGAATTTATTGACGATATTTTCGGTTTAGCATGAATGACCCCTGGTTAATTTTTTAAAATGAAACACCCTGTATTGTTTTACAGAATCAAAGTAAATTGAAATTTTAATGATTCTGCAACTTTAACTGCCATTATCAATGGTTTTAATGATAAACAACAATAACATATGACAACTAACTGACAGTAGTTACATGAATCTCGATTTTGTGTTAGTTTTTTCTATTATTTTATTGACTTTATTTAAATAAAACCTTAGATGATGATGTTTCTTAACGTCGCTTTTTATACTACATCCGAATATGTATAATATACAGGGTGTTCCATTGAAGAAAATTAAGTTAGGGTCATTTTCTGCTAAACCGATTATGGAAAAAATGGAATATCGTAAACAAATTCTTTATTCTTGAATATTCAGGGTGGCCCAAATTCAATGGGATTGCATGGGTATCTTGCTTAATATTCAAGATAGAGAAACGGTTAAATTACCAAAAATGTGCAGTTTTTGAGACAGACTCAGAACCGTTTTCAAAAATATACTATCATATCCGGTTTTCGAGTTATTAGATAAAAAGTGATTTTTGTCATATTAATAATGTGTCATATCTCTGTTATTGTTGTAAAAGGCGAAAATATTTATGAAGATTATTTTTAGATATTTTTATGTTTAATTAGATTATATAAAAAAAAAAAATTACGCTCGCCGTTAAAAAGTTATGACAAAAACTTACCTTTTTTTAAATGGGAGCGATAGTTGGCTATGACCTATTTAGATTCCTATTTTTTTTTTCATTCCAAATATACAAGAGTTGATGTATTTATTTTCAATAATACGCAAGTTACGAAGGTTTTTTTTTTTTTTTTTCTTTTTTTTTTTTTTTGGAGAAAATAATAGTAGGATGTGAAAACAAAAAACAAGTTGTAAAACCTTTTAAAACTCATGTGGTAGTACAAGTTACCAAGGTTTTTTAATTTGTTGTTGAGATAAACATTGTAAATTTTTGAACATAAGATAAACAGCAATATACTACATAACTGCTGATTCCGACTATGTTGTTGTTCAAATATGTTCAAATATTTACAATGTTTATCTCAACAACAAATTTAAAAAACCGTGGTAACTCGAACCACATGAGTTTTAAAAGGTTTCACGCCTTGTTTTTTTTTTGTTTTCACAGCCTATTATGATTTAAAAAAAAAAAAACTATAAAACCTTCGTAACTTGCGTATTATTGAAAATAAATACATCAACCCTTATATATTTGGAATGAGAAAAAAATAAGTAATTTAAATAGGTCATAGCCAACTATCGCTTTCATTTAAAAAAAGGTAAGTTGGTGTCATAACTTTTTAACGACGAGCGTATTTTTTTTTTTTAGTATAATCAAATTAAACATAAAAATATCTAAAAATAATCTTCATAAATATTTTCGATATTTACAACAATAACGGAGTTATGACAAATTATTAATATGACAAACAAAACACTTTTTATTCAATAACTTAAAAAACCGGAAAAGATAGAATATTTTTGAAAACGGTTCTGAGTTTGTCTCAAAAAACTGCACCTTTTAAATAATTTAACCGTTTCTCTATCTTAATTACAGTGCAGTACAGGGTGGGCAAATTTCGATGTTTAAATAGGGAATCTCAATAACTATAAGAGGTATCAAAAAACGGACCGCGCATCCTCGATCTCTTTTTTCGAGAAAAAGTTAATGGTGAAAACTAAAATTGGTTATCGTCGTTTGTTTTCGAGTTATCGCCGGTAAGTCGATCTTTCGACTTTTCGTTTTATAACCAAATCTCACTTGTTTATGAAAATAAATAAAAATATTTTTGACGTTCTACAGGCACTTTTTTGATAAGAATGCAGTGGCGTAGACAATTTTTCAAAAAAAAATCTAAATTCGAGTTGTGACATAAAGTTGTATTTTTTTTTTAATAGAACCCATAGTAATTTGTTGTTACAAAACCTTCGTACCAAATGAGTTTTAAAAGGTTTTACACCTTGTTTTGTTTTTGTTTTCAAAGCCTACTATAATTGTCTTAAAAAAAAAAACTAAAAAACTTTCGCAACTCACATATTATTGAAAATAACTATCAACCCTTATATATGTATTTGGAATGACAAAAAAATAAAGAACTTAAAAAAGTCATAGCCAACTATGGGTTCTATTTAAAAAAATACAACTTTATCTCACAACTCGCATTTAGATATTGTTTTTGAAAAATTGTCTACGTCACTGCATCCTTATAAAAAAAAACTATTTTTGTTTATTTTCATAAACAAGTGAGATACGGTCATAAAACGAAAAGTCGAAAATCGAGTTATCAGCGATAACTCGAAAACAAAAGACGATAACCAATTTTAGTTTTCACCATTAACTTTTTATCGCAAAAAGAGATCGAGGATGCGCGGTCCGTTTTTTGATACCTCCTATAGTTACCGAGATTCCAAATTAAAACATCAAAATTTACCCACCCTGTATAGGGTGTTTCTTAAATATTGCGAAAAAATACGGGAGATGATTCCTTATCGAAAATTAATGAGGGTCTTTTATATAAATTATTTTCCTTAGACGTCTCCTTTCGGAGTTACACCCCCCTAAAGGGGAGCGGTAAAATTAGGTTTTTATTTTATTTCTCAAATTTGGATAAATTTAGGAGAATGATATTTGATAGATGTTTTATACTTATTAAAAGGTTTCCCATAATTATATTTTCAATCATCTCCAACCTTCACAACGGGCTGAAAAGTGCGACCCGTGTTGGTTTTTTTATCAGAACTTTTTTGTGGGTTGAAATTTTGCAATTTAGAAATTGTTTTTTGAAAGTTTTTTTAAAAACTTTTGTTATTCTTTAGCTTTTCTTGTAAAACCTACAGTTTTTGAGTGAAAATTTACAAAAATTAACTATAATAGTGCAGTTGTAACCAAAATTGCTTCCTCTTTCCAAAAATGTAAAAATATACAGGGTGTTTCAGTTAAAATAACAAAGTTGGGGTCATTTTCGGCGAAACAGGAAGTAACACAATTGTCTGCATGTGTTCAAAAACCCCGTTTTTTTGCACATAATCATATGTCTAAAATATCATTTATCTAAAATTAAAACTAAAGAAAAAAAGGGGGTGTACCACACTTCATTTACACCCGGTATATCCAAATTTGAAAAATTAAAAAAAAAACTAATTTTACCGCTCCCCTTTAGGGGGGTGTAACTCCGAAAGAAGACGTCCAAGGACAAAATTTCATATGAAAGACCTCCCTTAATTTTCGATAAGGAATCATCTCCAGATTTTTTTCGCAATATTTACGAAACACCCTCTATATTCAAGACAAATTTTAAAAAGAAAGGTTTCAAAATAACTTTTTCCTTTTATGTAGACTTGAAGTGAAATAACACTTTTATTTTTTTGGATTTGCTTAAATATCCCTAGAGTAGCAGATTTCACGTCTATTGTGGAAAATTAAGTCGGTGATAAAATAACGTTTTAAACTTTAAGAAACTCGTAAGTTCAACATGTGTTTGTATAATAAAATTTTACCAACAGACGTTTCTGTAATATTTTATTTAAAAAAAAAAAAATTTGAGTCTGAATTGGTTTTGCATTTTGATAAACCTAGTTTTGTTTTAGTATTTTTTTCTCACACGAGAGCATGGTGAGTGTGGTGAGTGTTTTCAAATAAGAAGCTTTATATATTTTTGCAGTTAACTTTCAAATGAACAGGTTGGTGCGTTATTTTAAAAATAAGAGTGCTGTGACCGATAACAACTGAGGCGTTCTGGGTAGAAAAAGGATATCCAGATCAGTGAACATTGGGTGTGTTAATGAAGCAATTACGTCAAGTTCTTCCAATCTGGAAAATGTTGTCGCAATAACTGACCATATGGCAATTATCGACTAAAACATCTTAATGGAAAATCTAAAAATTTTCCTGTTTAATGCTTAAATGCTCCAGAGTCTTTATAATCGTGCCAAAATTGCAATTACTGACATTTGTGGTGAATTTATTTACTGAAGATATTTTCATAGTAAGTGTGGATAACTTATTAGTTAAATAATATTTTAATGGAAGTGGCTATATGTCCGCCGGCGGAATAGCTTATATAGACTCAGAATTCCGCCGGCCGGCGGATTTTATACGTTACAAGATGGTTTACCCGGCGTTGCACGGGCGATTACAATTTTAATTACTGTTTTAACTTGAATAAGCCCAATAATTCCAAATCATACACAAATGACGTACTCTGATCAATCATCTTTTCATTTTCTTATAATTCCTTAAAAAATAACATTTATTGCTTAAAAATTGAATAATAACTCAAATTTATTTTCTTTCGTCTTGTTTCAATTAAAAATGTACTAATAAAAATAATACTTCATGTACATTTATTACTAATTGTATACAAAACAATCTTTACTTGTGAAATACACAGCGCCGTATATAACACGATAGACCAGGTATTTGCCGACGTAAGATCGAATCCCGTCCAAGTAATTTTTTTTTTTTAAATTGGTAATATGTGCTTGTACTTAAAGTTTGGCGTTAGATCTGCATGGTCCTAAATAGTAACTGTGCAAAATTTGGTCCCGATCGGTCAACGGGTCTAGGATTCTATAGCGAACAAACAAACAAACACACAAACAAGCTCTTTTATATATATAGAAGATATAGAAGAAGAAGATCAGGTGCTTTCCGCCGTTGAGGCTGTATTATGCGCACGCGCGGCGGATTCGACTGTATTTTCTAGTTAAATTCCGCCGGCCGGCGGAATTCTGAGTCTATATAAGCTATTCCGCCGGCGGACATTTATAGCCACTTCCTATTTTAATAGAAAGAGCACGTTTCCGCTGCGCTACAGATTTTTTTTCATAATACAACAACAAAACTTTATTCTAAGCCTCCTAGCCATAAAATTGTTCTGTTTTTAAAGTAATGGGTGCTCATGTCAATGATGTATTGTTCAAATAATATATGAAACCATGATTCATCACTGCCTTTCCATGGAAGTTTCGATTCAAAGTCGTCTTAATCTTGGTGTCCTGCCGACCTTAATTGCTACTTTTACTTGCTTAAGGATAACTGCCTGTTGAAAGCTGGATCACTCCTGGCGCACTTTATGGTACACATATTTAAAATGTTTTACGTATAAATCAAACTACTGAGAAAACAAACATGTCCAAATTCTATGTTGAACGGGGCGATCTTGATTAAGATCAACACAATTAGTTAAGTAGGTAGGGCAAAGTTACGTTTTTTGGGAACGAATTAACATTTAAAGAGCCTTTTCTCGTAAAAAGTGCCAAAACTTGGAAAGTTGATCCTTTTATCAACTTTCCAAGTTTTGGCACTTTTTACGAAAAATTAAAAAAATTATAATCGTTTTTTTGCTTTTTTCTTTATTTTTAAACATATTGAAAACTGGTTTTTATTCAGAAAAATTCAGCTGTCATTTATTTTAGAAGCGATGTATAAACAATTCATTTTCGCTCTTTCATACTATATAAAATTATTTGTAGATATTCCTATACAACTCAAACGTGAAAAATGTACATTAGTCGTTATTTTTAAAAGCGTACAAGTCAAATTTTGGAAAATAATCAGCTCAAAATGGCTTAAGTTACAGACGAATGTATTTTTTTACTGTTTATATTATAACAGTCGAGATAAAAAAATCCCTATACATAAATCCATAGAAGTTTAGCTGTTAACAATTCCGGAAGAAGCAGTTTCAACAAAAAAAAAAGAAAAATAATGACGAAGACGCAGCAACTTGGTTATAGATATATTAGATTAGATATAAAAAAACTGCACCATATACAATTTTTTATAAAACATCAGTGGAAGACGATGAGAAAATCTCTAGATTTATCTACGAAATAAGAAAAGAAGTAAAGAACGCTATTGCCTATACAGGGTGTCCCAGATTACATTTCCAGCATGGGGATCTCGCTTATTATAAGAGATACAGGTTTGTTTAAATTAGATGAATTATTCCTTAGTATGAGAGGAGCCATAATCAATTTTTAAAAGTACAAAATTCCTCGTCCTTCAGATGTTATAGCAAATAATATGAAAATGTCAAGTTTATTTTTTCTCTCATAACTTTTTTGTCTTAATCGTTGGAACAATTTTATTTGCACTTTCTTAAGGTATTTTGTAATGGAGAATGTAACTGATATTTTAGATTTTTTAACATGTACCATTTTCGAGATATTATCCCTAATTTTATTTTTTGTTATGGGCCGCGAAGTTGAGGGCAACATATTTTGCCAATTTTGACGTCGAAAAAAAATCATTGTAGGCTTTGTGAATGTAAAATGAATTTTATAATAGAGTGGAAAAGTACAGTTTTTGATGCTTTATCGTTAAAAAAAAGTCAATGAAAGTCGGATCATAAATAAACTTTTTATAGGGGCGCTCCGCTTTAAAATGGGTCACACTGTATAAAAGTTTTAAACCTCTTACATCAGTTAAAGATAACGATATGAGAAGTTCATTGCCTTATAAACCCCATCCAACACGGATATTTTAAGACACTTTCTCCAAAACAAACTAAAGAATGGAATATGAGTTTAAGTCATTAATATTATCTCTCCCTAAGATATACATATTAACTATTTTTATTATCAGTTACTATCATTAAATAGTTAAAAAACAATGCCAAGTATTAATCTTAATTATTTACATTAAATGAAAGAATCGTTACATTTAATACAATATTTTATTGTTGATTGTTATTAATATGTATGTTTTAAAATAATACTTCAGAAAAGTCCTCTTCAATTGAAATTGAAATGTAAATGTGATTTAAGTTACGTTTCTGACAATCTATTATTATTTAAAGTGCTACCGATTTTTTAACGGTCGACCAAAACTGTATTTTATTTAGGAAATTCTTATAGCAATGGCCAAATTAATAAATTTAAATGCATAATAAAGAATGTTCACAATCGACAATAATTTTTCTTAGTTCTGGCTAAACCATAAGTCAAAAATAGTAAAAATCGATAATTTTATACAAAAAGTATAAGCAAAATTTAAAAAAAAGTTTACTATTGTAATTAACAATAAAAAATAATAAGGTTTAAAAAAAACGTCTATTTTAGGTGGAATAAATTAAAGTTAGCTGAAAACGATTAACGTTAAGGTAGATAAAAATTATTAAGTATACTTGTTGGTGATTATTTAAATACGTTATACCATTTTAATATTTACGTTTAATTGTTTTAAGTATATTCGCCTGACTTAGGCTGCGGTTACAGTACAGCCGTATTCGCGCGATGGGCTTCGCGCGTATGCGACCGTATACGCGCGAATCAAAGAAACCAATGCAAGCATATGAGAGTGGTTTCGAGCGAATTCTCGCTTGTAGTGTAACCGCTCTTATATGCTTGCATTGGTTTGTTTCAGTCGCGCGAATACGGACGCGTACGCGCGAAGCTCATTCGCGCGAATACGCTTGTACTGTAAACGCAGACTTAGAAAAATCAGTTTTGCATACCAATAGGTGAAAGAATAATTTATTATCTTATTGCTAAAATTAACGTCTAAGCACTTTTGTCTTTATGTATTTGTTAATTAACATATTCATCACGAATCTACATAACAATCTAGTGGCAGTTGTATTACGCTGATGTACTTTACGTAAAAACATATAAAACGGAAATAAGTTGGCCTGGCAACAAGATGTCTTTGTTTTAGCTAGAAACGCATCTTCATAAGATTAAATATAACTTTCCCTCGACTATCTTTGTTTCCGTAAGATGGTTTAGACCAGGGGTGGGGAACCTGCGGCCTTAAGGCCGCATGCGGCCTTTTGAGGTTTTTCGTGCGGCCTTTTTACTGATTTCATATTTTTTAAGATTCGTTTTCTCGATTTATTTTACAGTTTGCTATATGACATAATCTAATGTAGCGTTTTTTTCGGCCATTTAATTGTAGATTCAAATTAAAACCCTATAGACCACATCACTTTGTGTTTCAAAACATACAAACATAGTGTGTAAATAAATATATACGAGTAATATGTACGGTAAATAAAATAAATTTACATTTAAGAGACAATTTGGGAATTTAACATTCTGTGTACAATTTTCAATATTTGTATTTATGTAAAATCGCAGGAGGGGGGATAATAATGTGCGGCCTGGTTACAAATTCCGAATTGAGAAGTGGCCTTCCATAGTAAAAAGGTTCCCCATCCCTGGTTTAGACAGACTTAATAAGATTCATACATCGATGGGACATGGTTTGATGGATCACCAGTTCAGCTTGCATGCTCTCTGCTTAAAAAAAAAAACATACTTTTTTGTGTTATTAAAAACACTGTGCAATTGATCGCCGTTAGTAATTAGGGTAAATCAATGTTTGTTATACAGGGTGTCCCAAATTCGAATAAATGCTTATCTTAAGAGCTACGAGGTCGGTTAAATTAGGGCAAAGTTGCGAAATTAGATGCTCATCAAATATCCGCATAGAAAATTTTCATAGCTGTCTTAGTTCAAAAGTTTTTCAAGAAAAACTGAAAAAATTGATTTTTGTTTTTTTGCCCTATTTCCTACATTTTTTAACATATCGACAATCTGGAAGCACTTCTCCATGGCAACTTCTTACGCTTTTTATTTTGAGATAACATAGAATTTCCAACAACGTTTCGTTTCTTTAGAAACATCAACTTCATTTTTTAAAATACGGCGAAAAAAATTTAATCTTATAGTCGGATAGCATTTTGTCGTCTGATTTCAATGATATTTTTTAATATCTGAAATATTTTACTACAAAAATTTGAAAAAAATTCATTTTGTCCAATTTTTGAATCAAATGATCTTATTTTTGTTGTTCTGTTAAAACTGTCACTTTGAAATTAATATGATCGTGATTAATTGCAGGGATGGAATAACGTTTTAAATCGTTACGTTATTGTATAACGTTATTTATTATTTGGTTTCGTTACATAACGTTATAAATAACATTAAAAAAATGAATTGTTATGTTATATAACGTTATATAACGTTACATAAATTATGATATACAGGGTGTTTCTTAAATAATGCAAAAAAATTCCTTATCTAAAATTAAGAGGGGTCTTTTATATAAAAATGTTTTTTTAGACGTCTTCTTTCGGAGTTACACCCCCTAAAGGGGATAGGTAAAATTAGGTTTTTATTTTATTTGTAAAATTTAGATAAATGTAGGAGAATGATATTTGGTAGATGTTTTATGCTTATTAAAATGTTTCGCATAGTAATATTTCCGCCTTCACAGGAGGCTGAAAAGTTCGACCCCTGTTGGTTTTTTAATCAGAACTTTTTGATGAGTTCACATTTTGCAATTTTTAATATTTTTTTTGAGGTATAATTTATTTAGAACCTTTTTTATTCTTTAGTTTCTCTCGTTAATCCTACAGTTTTAAGTAAAAAATTAAATGAGTGAATATGATGTTTATGTTCATATTGGGTAGAATTGACGGGCGTTTTAGCGTTGTCGCCGCGTAAACGTCAAAATGAATTACACCCGTCACTTCTACCCAATATGAACATAAAGAAACCATGGTAACCACCAAAATGAGTCGTCTTATATTGGAATATTTAATAGTGCATCTTTACTTATATTATTTTTTACTCAAAAACTGTAGGTTTAACGAGAAAAGTTAAAGAATAAAAAAACTTCTAAAGAAATCAAGTTTTCAAAAAAAATAATTAAATTGCTAGATTTCAACCCACCAAAAAGTTTACAAAAAAAAACAGCAGAGTCGCACTTTTCAGCCTCCTGGGAACTCCTTACTATGGGAAACTTTTTAATAAGTATAAAACATCTACCAAATATCATTCTCCTACATTTATCCAAATTTGAGAAATAAAATAAAAACCCTATTTTACCGATTCCCTTTAGTGGGGTGTAACTATGAAAGGAGACCCTAAAGAAAAAAATTGTATATGAAAGACCCCTCTTAATTTTCGATAAGGAATCACTTCCCGAATTTTTTCGCATTATTTAAGAAAAATGCTGTATAAAAATAATTTTTATTTGAAACTATTGCAAATATTTTTGGGATCTGTAAATGTAAATTTAAAAAATAATACAAAATTACGTTGAGATATTTTATTTTCATTTTAATTTCTAAAACACAAACAATAGTATATTGTACAACTAGTGAAATATTCTTTCAGCACGAGTTGTACACTATGCTTTTCCGACGACCATTTAGACATAATCATTAATTCTGCAAAAAAATTGTGAAAATAACATTTTTTTGACGTTGGTGACACTTGACATTTGTGAGGTTAGATTTTCTTCACGTTAACTTGACAGCGCGTTTAGCGTGTGTAATGTAGCGGAAATCGTCACTTTACACACGCAAAGTGCACTTTGCACACAATTTCCGGTGTCATGCGCAATTTGTCATTTTCAGTAGTAGTAAGTCGTGCGAAATTACTCGCTTTACATAGTGGTCGTCGGAAAAATATTATATCTTCTGAAAATAAAAAGATCGCCCTATAAAAATTTAATTTATAGAGAATAACGATACAAAATAACTTTTAATGAAACGTTATCGGTTATTATAACGTTATATAACGTTATAAAAATATCGTTACGTTATTGTATAAAAAGTTATAGTTGAAGCGTTATTATAACGTTATCGGGTATCGTTACGTTACGTTTTCCATCCCTAATTAATTGTATAATTTGCAACCAGCT
Organism: Elmis aenea; assembly: GCA_947652605.1. Classification (NCBI taxonomy): domain Eukaryota; kingdom Metazoa; phylum Arthropoda; class Insecta; order Coleoptera; family Elmidae; genus Elmis; species Elmis aenea. Next base: position 21,434,991 of record OX393584.1, read on the forward strand.
AGAAATTCTTAGATATTTGTGCTTTTGTTCGCAATTTTTATTTTCATTATGTTCTGGTAGTACATTTTTAATTAATTAATTTATTCGCTAACGTTTTGGGTATTGCGGAGTATGTTAAAATAATGTTCGTCAATTATGGAAAATAAAAGGTGTTGTGATTGTTCTCAAATTTTTGTGGTAAAATATCATTTTAGATATTAAGTGTCATATATCATTGAAATCAGAAGACCAAATGCTATCCGACTGAGATCCAAATTTTTTCGCAGTATTTAAAAAAAATGAAGTTGATGATGTTTCTAAAGAGACGAAACGTTGCTGGAAATTTTATGTTATCTCAAAATATAAAGCATAAGAAGTTGCTATGGAGAAGTGCTTCCAGATTGTTGATATCTTAAAAAGTGTAGGAAATAGGGCAAAAAAACGAAAATCAATTTTTTGTTTTTCTCGAATAACTTTTGAACTAGGACAGCTATGAAAATGTTCTTTGCAGATACCTACTTGATGATCATCTAATTTGGCAACTTTGCCCTAATTTGACCGACCTCGTAGCTCTTAAGATAAGCGAGATCCCCATGCATTTACTCGAATTTGGGACACCCTGTATAATGCTAATACTGAATGTTTTTTTTTGCTTTTGAGTAAATACGTTGTGAGCAGGGCCAGACGAAGATAATTTCGCGCCCTAGAACGCCTTGTGTGACGGCCGTAATATATAGAGTGATTTGTAATGGGTGTAAAAATATAAAAAAGTCATATCAGAATAAATAAAAATTTCATTCAATCAAAGGAAATGATTTCGAAATTTAGAAAATTAACAAAGTTATTAAATTTCCAAAAAAAGAACTCTGTTTTTCCCCCCCAATATCGATTATAACCGTCAGTTAATTGCTATTTATGCATTTACAAGTTCGCAGTTGAAATTTATTAAGTATAATTAAAATGAGTCCCTTAATTTAATGAAATTCTTAATTTTACAACGCAGGATTATTATAAAACTAGATTTTTTATACTAATAACATACTTGTTACGGTAAAGTGTTTTAATGATACAGTAAAAATGCCAACCTATTAATATGCATTACTGCGTAATAAAGTTGTTTAACACTAACATTTATAGCAACGAAGGCGGCATATAATTATTAATTTTTTCCTTCAAATGTTTTTCGTTAACAATAAAAATGACTTTTGCAAACACTAAAGGTTTTTGAAAGTGTAAAGCAAGCTTCCTTGGTTATGGCCAAAAGTTTAACAATATTTGAAAAACTTTCGCCAAAAATATTCAAAACGAAAATAAAAGAAATCAATGATTTATCTTTTTAATAAGTTACGTACTTTCTTCGGAAAAGAGTATTTCATTAAATTGAAACAATAAATTTGGAAAACCTTCAGCAAAATAAATAGTTATTGGCAGGAGTTTGTTTTAACCAGGGTCTCTTGATTGTGTCAAATAGTTGTTTACAATGTGTCCTTCGTAAATGTAAATAGTTTAAATGCACTATATTTTAAGAGTTGCAGAAAAGTGGCAGAAAACTATTTCAAAATCAAAGGTTGCGCCTGTATAGGAACATTGGTATCGAAAAAACGGAATCGAATTGACTTGCTAAGAAAAATTAAAAGTAGGATGAAATGTGGCGTTGAATAAGTTCTTACGGAATTACTATATTCATAAATTCGAAAAAATTTAAAACAGTTGACGATATCTGTAAACTGTTTTAATATTATATTTATTAGAATAAAATTTTGCAACTTTTCCAAACTTAAATGAATGCTATATCTGTAATGATAAAAATTTGAATTAGTACATTAAATATGTACATATGTGGTGAATCTATTATCATAGTCAAACATAAAATAATTAAAAACCGAAGATTTTATAAACAATTGCGTCAAGCAAAAATAAATAAATAAATGTACATGTAATATTTAATAATTTATTTTACAACATAGTTGATATTATTAAGTCGTTTTAGAAACATGTTAAGTAATTTGAAAATTGTATACAAAAACAAATGCTTTTGAATACCTATTTTAAATAATTATAGGTTTGCAACAAAGAAAAGGCGAATCTGAAGTGTGGATGAAAGGATGCCAAGTATGGGATTGTTTTAGAATGAGTATGCGATATTAACAGACACAAACCTCCAAATGCTATTGTTTGCTTATGTTTCCATCAGCAGCGTAGACTTTTGTTAAGTTCTCAACAAAATTGTAGATTAAAACGTGTCCTGTCGAAGAATACATCCAGAAAAGAATAACGTTCTTAAAAAAATTAACTAACAACGCAAAACGAGGTTATCGCTACACAATCTATCAGACCAGACCCAACGAGTGTTTCGGCGACTTGGCCTCCATTTAGATACGCCACTGTTTTCTACATACAAATATTGTACTGATAAAAATATAGGCTTCAATTTAGGGTAAAGTAGCTATAAGTTTGGTTCATTTTTTAATTTCAATCGCCTGATTCTTAGATAACCACTAGAGTTTTGTAATAAAGGCATGTGAGGTACATTAGGAATAATCAAAAATAAACAGCAACTACATATACCCAGACAACTCCAATGCGCTACCTAAAACCAGTTTAAAAACTAATTATACACTTTATGGTGCCTGATTTTGTTTACGACGACTGAAGACAGTTTTGCAGGTCTATTAATGTTAAAGACTTGACGACGTCTCGTTTTAAAATTTCTCAATGAATTATGCTTGGAAATATGTCCAGCATGACAATAATTAACGTAAATTATACAAGGAATGTTCCATGAAAGAAGAGCGCTCAGCGTTTTTTAAACGTTAAAGGATTCAATAAGAGAGAATCTAATTGATTTGTTTAGTTTCAGAGTTCGATACTTCTGAACAATTAAGTTAAAAGCTGAATAAATAATCAAATGGGGTTACCTTTTCGGCGTATTGTTTCAGTAAAAGCATATAATCCAAAAATTTTGAACTGGTCACAGGAAATATTTTTTGCCTATTTTGCAACGTTCGAGTGCAGTTACGCATAAAAAACGAAATTTATTGGCAGTATTTAATAAATTAATATGAGCCGTTTATTTTGAAAGAGTCATAAGTCACTGTTATGTTATTTTGAGATAATTATTGTTTTGCATTTTAATGTACATAAAAATATCTATACAGGGTGTAGACTTGGATCACTCAACAGCAATTTTAATAGTAAAATTTTAAGTCGTATATTATTTCCCCTAATTGTTTAAAAAAAAGTGCAAATACGTTTTTGTAAAGAAAAAAATCTGTATCGATAAAACAATCAATATTAATTTTTGGTTTTCCAATAACTGAAAATTGAGAAAATTACTAAACGCGTTTTGACAAAAATCTGTAGCGCCTTGGAATTATGCTGTGATAATTGCCCATCCTAATATCGCTTATAATGTCACTTTGACGCAAAATTCATTCTTAATTATACTTTATATTTCATTAAACATTTATTTTAGACAATTAGTTATGTTTTATTCCAAGAAAGAATAAAAATGGCAATTAAAAATAGACTTCGCGTCAAAGTGACAGTATTAGCGTTATTGGGATAGGCAGTTGTCACAGCATAATTCCAAGGCACTACAGATTTTCGTCAAAACGCGTTTAGTAATTTTCTCAATTTTCAGTTATTAGAAAACCAAAAATTAACATTGATTCTATTTATCAATACCGGTTTTTTTTCTCTACAAAAAACGCATTTGCACTTTTTTCTAAAATATACGACTTTTAAAATTTTACCATTGAAATTGCGTGATCCAAGTCTACACCCTGTAGGTAGAGAAATTTCACTTATATTTGTTACCTCGTTACTTCTATTTGTCTCGGTATACATAATTTCGCACATACGTCAACGAATCGCCATTTTTCGTTACTGTAAAGTGACTTAAGCCACTTTTAATATTAATAGTTTATAAAAACTACAGACATGTGCTGATTTTATCTGTGTTTTACTGATGTTATGTTTAATAAGACAGTAATTTATGAAAATTGATGAGTAAATTATATAATATAAGTAATTTGTATAATGTATGTCATTATGAGTTTATTCAAGTATGTTTTCATTACTATTTATAAAATACCCTAGTAATTAGCAATTTATCAGTACATATTGGAATATAGGTTTAAGTAATTTATATAACGTATTTCATATAAAAGTTTATCGGTTTGTTAAATCATTGTTATTAATAGGAGTGACGAAGTCTTCAAACATTTAATTTTTTTAAAAATTTTTAAAATAACTTTAGTAAATTGGGGATATACAGGGTGTCCCAAATTCGAGTAAATGCATGGGGATCTCGCTTATCTTAAGAGCTACGAGGTCGGTTAAATTAGGGCAAAGTTGCGAAATTAGATGCTCATTAATAGTCCAAAGAGAAATTGGAAATATCTCAAACGGTATCCGAGAAAATTAGGAAAAACTGGAAAATACGATTTTTGAAAATCGTCTATAACTCCTTTGGAGTATGAAATATTTTAAATGTGTAAAGACATTGCCCAAGCAACTTTTCAAGCCGAATCGAATAGTGGTCACAATTTTTTTCTAGATTGATTCGTTTTTGTTTTATGACAACCAACTTTATTTTTTCTTATGGGCGCAATTTTTGCTATTTACATAATCAAATAGCATTTATTTTTCTGAATCCATTGATGTATCACACATGGTATTTTACTTTTTCTTTCATTGTCAAATTTCAAAAAATACGTTTTAAACAATAACCATTATAAATCAGGTTGGCCGGTCATTGTAGTTTATGTTGTTTCCATGACAACCGATCAACAAACTAAAAGTTTTGAAGGCCTGTTAGTCGTAAAAATGAACTTTAATAACGAAGAAAAACGCGATATTTTGCCCATAAGAAAAAACAAAGTTGGTTGTCTAAAACAAAAACGAATCGACCTAGGAAAAATTTGTGACCACCATTCGATTCGGCTTAAAAAGTTGCTTGGGCAACTTTTTTACACATTTAAAATATTTCAAACTCCGAAGGAGTTATAAACGATTTTCAAAAATGGACTTACCAGTTTTTCCCAATTTTCTCGGATACCGTTTGAGATATTTCCAATTTCTCTTTGGATTATCAATAAGCATCGAATTTTGCAACTTTGCCCTAATTTAACCGACCTCGTAGCTCTTAAGATAAGCGAGATCCCCATGCATTTACTCGAATTTGGGACACCCTGTATAGGGAGCAAATCCATCATTATGCCATTTTCAAAATAAATGTATCTGCACTTCTGTTTAACAATAAAATTTCTATTGACGAAACAGATTTAACTCATTTTTCGCAAAAAATGACTTGCCACTTTCGAAATAAACAGCTCTAATAATCCAGCAACTTTAAACTGGTTACAGAAAACAATACAAAATATAACAAAATTCTAAATTTTGACAGTTTTTCTTAAAAAAAATGTATGATTTCTACAGTTTTCAGTTTTTTGAAAGTTTCACGTTTACCATCAAAAAATTTTCACACTTTTTGAAAGTACATGCACGAAATAATCTTGATTCAATGTTTCAAGTATACTTTTCCATTCATTTTGGCAAATGTATTTTTAAGCAAGCGTTTTTTAATTATTCTTTGGTGATGCAGTGAGGTTAATTAATTAAAATATAGTAAACATCGCTCAGTTGATTGTTGGTAAATACAATTACGCGCTGACTTGAGGTTTCTTAACTTAATGTTGCTTATATTTTAGTAGAAAAAAGTTGTATATTTGTTGGTCGAACCATTAATGAAATATATGGATTTAATAAACTTGCCGAAACAACCTTGGCAATAGCTGTTCAGAACAATTTAAACTTCTGGTAGTGTCTCCGATTGATTATGCATGGTATTGCCAGTTCAAGGTACACATTTGATCGTGAAGTAGGTTTGTTGGTGCTATTTTTTATGCAAACAAAACTATGCCAGTGATAAAATGTAACTATATTTATCCGCATTTTTTACATCATAAACGTACAATAATATTTATTATCACAAATGCTGTTCAGAAAAATAAAATTTTTATATCACCATCTCACTTTAAGCCGGATTTCTTACACAGAGTTAGTAAGCACACTTCTTACTTAAGTCATTATGTCCGTAATGCCCTCACGGTAATTAGATATATTTTCCATTTAAGAATTAAATCACTTACCACTGCCGTTTTGCATAAGGAGGACGCCATGTTTAGGCGTGAAATTTTCCTCCGCCAAGATTTTTAGCACCTATGGGCAGTGCTACTGTTAGCTCGATGTTTTTTATACTTGCTTAGAACGCGACCCATTCCACTACTGCGCGATCTGCATCACAATTTTAACAACTAACACCGCGAGAATACTTCGAATGACGTCCTGTTGCTACCGCGGAAGTCAGTTTTGTCATGCGGGTTATTATTTAGAAGTTTCTAAAGAAATAAATGTCGTCCAACTGCGATAAGACTTGTATAAATTTAATAAATAGTCGTCGCAAAAGTCAATCCGTCAACAATTGATGCGTACATTTCAAAATTTAGGCAATTTAAAGAAATTATCAATGCTATCAATATTGTAACTCTATACATTGTTGAGATGAACAAGTCGGCGAGAATAAAGCAAGTCTCAACAGTGGAGGTATGCTAAGCAATGAAATAGAAGCTTTCTGGTTGCCTATATTTTAGGGTGTTGATTGTTGAAGGTAATTGTTGCGGTGGAGCATTAAAAACAAATTTATTTTTAGTTTAATATCAATGTAATTTTACACAATATTAAGTATGGACAAACGAGTGTTCCAACAGGTATATTTTTTTACTAATATAATAAAAATTATACTTAAAATATACAAAAAGTAACAAATAATGTATGCTCATACAAGCGTGTATAAATTTTACAATTCTGTGTGATGAGAGGGAAATTTTTTTAGAATTGCGTTATAAAGATTGTAAAAGGCATAAACACTAACAGTTACTATAACAAGCAAGGCAACTCCAAAAACGACACTCAAAAAGCTACCATCAATAACTCCTACGGAATCATCACTTCTTCTGCCTTCGTTGAGGGTTTGGGCCATTTGCCGCTCCGCTATAATTCTTTTCATCTCGTTAAGTCTTTGTCTAAGTTGATCTACCGATTCTTCATGCGGTGGTTCTATGTAACAAACAAATAAAGGTTACAGTATCTACATCAAGCGATATTGGTTTTTTATATTTACCCTTCTCCATCTCTATTTGCTGTGGTTGTGTCAAATATCCGAGAATTCCATTATCGATTAGCGAATACTTCGGACTCTGGACCTACAGCATCCGCGACAGACACTACCAACAACGCGATCGAATGACGAACACCCTCTACAGGGGGATGTTTGGTGGATGCGCGCGCTTTCAATTTCGCCATCTCCTCAACTTATCAAATTTATTTGGTTCATATTAACAAGTTTCGCAAAAAATAATATTTTTTATAACCATCCCTATTTTCGCGAAACGTGTTTCTCGCGTTTTCATTTTTAAAATATCGCAATTGCTGAGTGCTTTAACGTTGGAAAGGCTTGAGAATTTCTGTTTCTAAACTCAGACGTTGTGTGCATAAAAAGGTATTTCGAGAAGATTTACTGCATACACGGAAGATGTGTTGATTGGATGGTCCACGGAGTTGAAGTTTTTCACGTCCTTATTTATTTAAAATAACCGCAAATTCATGTACGCAACAGGTCTATTAAATTTCCGTACACATATCAATTCACGATGTAAGTGACAAAAATATTGGTGTGTTTAAGTAGATGATTTATCGCGAGTGTTCGGAGGATGTTATCGATCTGTTATGTGCAAAACGCCTCTGATGTAGGGGCCTAGGCTCGTGTCTGTGTCCCTCTATTCTTGTAGAATCCTTCAGTTGTCCTTTATTTTCTACCACTATTGATTTCTAATGGGATGAGGAAGCCGCCCCTATGTTGAAGATTCCCGCACGTTTTAAACAATGTGATTTCAGTGTTTCCCTTGCGTTTGATTATTGTGACTGCATTGTCAACATGGGTACCCGTGCTGCTGCATGTAAGCATTTCTTTCTCTACCTACCCCAACACCCTATTAGTCTTTGCGACTAAACACCATTTATGTGTTGTTTTAGCGTCAAAATACTGACCCCATTTTGATTGTGTAACACACGTGTTCAGTGTTTTTTTTTTTTATCAGTTACAGCTAAAATCCGCAGTCTCTATGACTTCCATCTACGTCTTATGCATGGGGTCATGCCGCCCCCATCGGGGGTCGACATTGCCAACGCCATCAAATATTTTTCGCAAACCTTACTGAGTAAATAGTTTACGTAAGTTCTTGATCGCAAACAATTTTAACAACATTTGTTATAGCTGTGCTAAAAGATGTACCCGATTCGCCGTTAGAACTTTTGAAAAACCCTGAAATGGATGCTGTTCGAATGGGCCTTTTTCCTAACCTTGACTACAAGGGCCTTTATAATTCTATCGTTCCACTCATTGAAGTTGCACCTCTAATACAGTATGGATTGCACGGTAATTTTATTTCGTTGCGAAAACTGTAGCTCAGCCCTCAGTGTTAAGAAAAGAATATATTTAACCTTTATATTACAAAAAAATACTAACAAGTATCTTTTTCAGCATTTGGACAAGCAGTTTTACAATGCCTTGGGTGTCTTTTACCATTTCTTGAGCACGATTTAATTGACAATTTACCATATCTTACGGCATCAGCTATAGCAGTCTTACCAAGCGCTCTACATCAAGATATTGTTAATTCTTTATGTTTCTACATTTTACCTTTCACAATAAGTGAGTATGCTAAATACGAAATACGGTTTAAAATTATTTGATTCATGTTTATTTGTTAGGGTACAAGTAAGCAATATTTTCCAAAACGTACCGATTTGTTAATCACTTAATAATACATACGCATGAGTTATAAGCGTTTTAATGGTCGATAGTTTCGTTTATTTAAAAAAATAGATAATTCAAATCACTTGCGCCTATATCCTTTCGTATATACAGTGTGTCCAGAATTCGAGGCTCACTATGGCTAACTTTTAAACCGTAATAGATACAAGGTGGGTCAAACGGCACAAAAGTTACCTTTTGCATAGAGCAATACAGCGATGCTTTTGTTTTTGAAAAACCAAAAATGTGTCATATCTTTACATGATCTTATCTCAGTCGCTATGAGATATAGCGAAAAAAAGTTTTATTCAAAAGTGGTAGATATTTTTCATCGCTATAAAATGGCTGCAATAAATTTTTTTAATATTGCATATTTTAGAAGATACAGCATAAACTTGAATTTTTTAAAATGCAAACCATAGTTGATTTTAGTGTCATTGAAGAGCTTTTTCTTTTCTCTTTTCATTGATGTGCCACATGATACATTTATTTTGAAATTTGACAGCTCTAATATTAAAAAACGATTTTGATGGAAAAAATTAAGCAAGCTATGAATTAATAACGTCGGTTTCATCTATTAGCTGATAAAAAACAAAAGAACGCCTAAACAAAGCAAAAAATCAAAATATAAATGAATTATTTTATTTACAACATAACACACAAAATATCCACCACTTTTGTATAAAACTTTTTTTTTGTTATAACTCATAGCTACTGAGATAAATTCATTTAAAGATATGACACATTTTTGGTTTTTCATCAATATAAAATTAGCCTTGATTTTTTGTATCAAAACAAAAGCATCGCTGTATTGTTCTATGCAGTAGGTGACTATTGTGCCGTTTGACCCACGTATATATTACGGTTTAAAAGTTATCCATGGTGAGCCTCGAATTCTGGACACACCGTATACAGATTCTGTTGTAACATTAGAATAATGCAATATAAAGTACGACGTAACTTTTAATGTAGGTACTAAATCGAAAAAGCTATAAATGCAGAAAAAATATCATGTAATGTTTTGGCAATTATTATTGCATATTATCGTTAAAATACTAGATTATGTTCATTTGCATTATTTGTTACAGCGTTTGTATACCGGGCGTTAACCAAATTCTTTAGTTTCTAAGTTAAACAAAGTACAGGGTGATCTATTTTCGATGTCCATACAGGGTATCTCGGTTATTATCAGAGATAGAAAAAAACTAAATACATAAACTCGATTTATTTTTTCGAGAGAAATTTATTGCCGTAAACAGATTTTTGATATCTTTTTTAATTTTCGAAATATAGCCAAAAACCGATTTTTGGCACTTTTCAAAAATGTTAAATATCTCGTTAAAACGAGAAGATAGAAAAAAACTTTAAAGACATTTTTCGCATGATTTTTTGTGCTTAATAAGATAGCGATGTTCAATTGTTTTTTACTTATATCAATGCCGATATATTGCACCTAACTTTCTTATTTTAAATGGCAACCATAGGGAAATTATATATTTTTGAAAAACGCAAAAAATAAGCTTTCGATTCATGTCAAAGCCAACTATGGTTGTCATTTAAAATAAGAAAGTTAGGTGTAATATATCAATATTTGTATGAGTAAAAAAAAGTGAACATCGCCATCTTATTAAGGACAAAAAACCATGCAAAAAATGTCTTTAAAGTTTTTCTCTATCTTTTCGTTTAAGCGAGATATTTAACATTTTTGATGTCTTTTTTGATACTCGAAATATAGCTAAAAACCGATTTTTGGCTCTTTTCAAAAATGTTAAATATCTCGTTTAAACGAGAAGATAGAAAAAAACTTTAAAAACATTTTTTGCATGGTTTTTTGTCCTTAATAAGATGGCGATGTTCAATTTTTTTTTACTCATACAAATATTGATATATTACACCTAACTTTCTTATTTTAAATGACAGCCATAGTTGGCTTTGACATGAATCGAAAGCTTATTTTTTGCGTTTTTCAAAAATATATAATTTGCCTATGGTTGCCATTTAAAATAAGAAAGTTAGGTGTAATATATCGGCATTAATATGAGTAAAAAACAATTGAACATCGCTATCTTATTAAGCACAAAAAATCATGCGAAAAATGTCTTTAAAGTTTTTTTCTATCTTCTCGTTTAAACGAGATATTTAACATTTTTGAAAAGTGCCAAAAATCGGTTTTTGGCTATATTTCGAAAATTAAAAAAGATATCAAAAATCTGTTTACGGCAATAAATTTCTCTCGAAAAAATAAATCGAGTTTATGTATTTAGTTTTTTTCTATCTCTGATAATAACCGAGATACCCTGTATGGGCATCGAAAATAGACCACCCTGTACATTTTGTCTAAAATTTCGTTTGTTTAAATTTAAAGGAGTTGCGTCGTTTTGATTTACACCCGGTATAACTGAATTAATAGAAATAACTTAATAGAAATAACAGCTCATGGCGCAGATTTATTAAGATCATTGTTTGAACCGAATAGAATGAGCTGTCGGCTAATGTTTTCCTAAAAAGAAAATTACTTGTAACTTGCGTTGGAACGTCATGTCTAATAAACGCTCTTGTATAACACGAGTAATTATCGGCTGTCAATTGCAGTCTGATGATTTATAATTAGTTTTAGTCATAGCGACATTGTGACGTTTTAATGAATTACTTGTTTATCGCTTCTTTAACTTTGTAAACATAACTTTAGCCCGTCACCAAGATCGAGACCAGGAAGTATCACAGTCAGTTTCGTCCGTCATCATGATGATATTCCAGTATTCGTCAAATCCTGCACACCATTGTCAATTATTAGAATGTTTGATGACTTTGAAGCAATCCGTGTTGAAAGACATCCTTTGTGTTATCGCTTATGGAACAAGCTCGGCGAGATCTTCTGCAGCTAAATTGTTATTTTATTATTGGCCTGCGTTTAATCCAAATTTATTTGATCGCAAAGGGCTCATCTGCAAACTTGGAGGTAATAAATTTACTTAAAGTAAAAAAAAAACTAGCTAATTATTTATTGATAGGGGAAAGCGGGGCAGAACGGAACCACGGGGCAGAACGGAACACCGCTTATTTTTTGAATTGTACCGTGGCACTAACTAAGAAAACTTTTAGGAACTAATAGTAAAGCATAACAAACAGACTGACGATATTTTTGTCATTCTGGACAATTCTGGATAAGCGTATTCGCACGTGTCCCGTATTTGCTTGTGTTATCGTTCTGTGTTGTAATTGGTTGTCATCATCTATGCAAATTAAGCAAAAACTTTAATTTTATTAAATTTTTTCTTGATATATCCTTAAACTACGAGCCTTGGACTGCGCTCCTGTGTATTTACTGTTGTATATTTCATAGACCATTCTAGAGGAATTTGAACTGTACCTAACCTTAACGGATGGGGCAGGACGGACCAGGACACAACGGACCGAGGTTCCATTCCGCCCCATGTCCGATTTTTCTTTCTTATTTGTTTTCTAAATATCTTTCTTGTACTGTAACCTTCTGTTGATCTATGATTTAACAGACACTGAATAACGAAAATAATTTTTTTAAATTTTTTATGTTTTATTTAATTAATTTCAAGTTTGTTAAGCATATATCTTTGAAAGATCTAGATTATTATAATTACGTTGTTCGAATAATAAGCTCATTTACGTTCTACTATGACTACTTTGACTCTATAAACAAATTAAACAATTTTGCAAAAAAGGTTCCGTTCTGCCCCAACCCTGGGGCAGAATGGACCGTTGCCATTTTTTTTCTTTTTGAATTTACACTTTATAGTTTGGGATTATTTTTTATTTTGTAATTAAATTTTAAAAAACGAATAAACAGAGAATACAAATACAAAGTTTCAGATTTTTCCTACCTTAAATTAATAAATTACAACTATTTGTATATTAAAATGTCCGTTCTGCCCCGCTTTCCCCTATATACAGGGTGTTTCAGTTTTTTATACAGGGTACATCGGGATCTTAAAAATGTTAGGGCAGTGCTTCCCAATTTACTTTAATTATGGAACCCTTTTATAGTTTTTAAGAAAATACTGAAACCTATTAGATTTTTACATCCATTAACACAGTACAGGGTGGTCCAAAATCGATGGGATTGCATGGGTATCTCGATTAATATTCAAGATAGAGAAACGGTTAAATTACCAAAAATGTGCAGTTTTTTGAGACAAACTCAGAACCGGATAGAGAATTTTATTCTGAATCCGACCACGTATTAAAACAGTATGCATACATTAGAAAATTTTCGAGAAAAATCAGTTCAAAGTTTATTCAAATCATAGCAAACAGTCTTTTTAACATAACAAAAAACGATCAAATCTTAAAAATTATACTTTAACTATCAATGGAAATGTATTAGAAATTAATTTTTATTAAAAATAAAAATAGATAACATAAAAAATTAGACTTTAATGTATTGAAAGTGACCGCCCCCCGCTTTCAAACTGCTTAAATATATTTTTTGTCAGTTTATTACTTGTTTTTATTTTTATTAAAAATTAATTTTTATGACATTTCCATTGATAGTTGTAGTATAATTTTTAAGATTTGATCGTTTTTTGTTATGTTAAATAGACTGTTTGCTATGATTTGAATAAACTTTGAACAGATTTTTCTCGAAAATTTTCTAATGTATGCATACTTTTTTAATACATGGTCGGATTCAGAATTAAATTCTCTATCCGAATCAACAAAAAAAATTATACTATGTAATTTAAAGAAAAACAGTTGCCTATCGCGGATTTGACATACGTCATCGTAGAGATGACAAATGCACATCACTTAATAGAGAATTTGTCGCCGTTTTCAAAAATATAAGGTTTGTTGGGGTTATTTTCAATAATTAAAAAGTTTTAGGGGTGCGACAGTCAAACTGAATCACACGGTATAGTGTGCCGCGAAATTTTAGCTTTGTTCAAAGTGTGCCGCGACATTGAAAAGGTTAAAAATACACTGCTGTACACTGATGTCATTGGATTTTGTTTTGGAAAATTCTTGAATTTTGAAATTTTGCATGAAATGCATTTCTATAAGTTTGAAATACAATGATGTTGGTGCAATTTAAAAAATACCGTAAAGAATCCTAAAATGGCGATGTTTTTCTAAATCTAGTATTCCCAAGAAAGTAAAAACTACCCAAACTGTAAGTAAATGTTAAAACTGCTAAGTTTAACTGCAGATCGAGACTATCAATGTATCAAAAATACAAAGTATGGCCAGCCTCATTTCTAATTCGATTTATTTTTTTCGATTCATTATTTTACAGGTATGGGGACGACAATGTAATGTTTATTCCTTTTTCAGCCGATTCATCTCCTTTTGTGTGTCAACGTGATATGTGTCCCAATGCAGGAAATGCCGAGGCTGCTAAAGTTTGTTTCGACCATTGTATATCAATAACATTTGCAAGTGATTCACCGGCACCCCTTTATTTGTGTATCGAGTGTGCGAACGAAATTCATCGGGAACATCCAAATCAAATGTTTTTCGACATTCTACATCCTATGCAACAAGTTTCTATGGTATGCGAAAATAAGGTCAGTGAATATTCCTTTTCCGTTTAATCAACCCACTGAAGTAGTTAAAATATGTTTAATAACACTTATAAACAAATTGTATTGGTAGATTTTTTTATTTTATGCATTTTTGATCGGAGATTCGTGTTTAAACCAAGATGTTTTATAAAGCATAATTTTTTAAAGACTTTTGTAAAAATTAAAAAGAAAAATGTTTACATTCTAAGAATAGCCTTAAGTTTTAGGTAAAATTTAAACAAAGCTAGTAAGTAAGCATAGCAATTTGTTTTTTAGACCACTTTAATGTATTCCAAATTCCAATATAAAGTTTTTACAGTCAACCTTCCATTGGCGTACTTAGCCTCCAGGTTTAGGGGGGGCTGCAGCCCCAAGTAACTAGCATTTACCTTTCATACTACAGCCAGTGGCGTAGGCAGGGGGTAGGGGATAAGAATTTTTCCCCATAGGGTCGCAATAAGTCGATATAGGGTCGGAGAACTGCAAATTTTGTGCTAAAAAAAAGAGTCCTCGGTGTTTTTTGCCGTTTATTCATCCCAAGATAAACCATCAAACATACTGCTGCTAAAAAACTTAAAAAGAGAGTAGTGTGACCTAAAGAGAAAAGGTCCTCGGCTCTTTTTAAGTTTACAAACTCCCCCTCATGGAAGCACTCTGCCTACACCACTGACTACAGCGGCGTAGTTTTATGCATTGAAACTTAATATGAATATAAGTATAAAATTTAATAAAAAACCAAACCTTAAACACAAAAGAAAAAATTACAGAAATCAAAATGGTTGTAATTCATTTACAAATTATTAAAAAACAATTTATTACATTTAAAAATCATACGGTTAAAGTAAAGAGTGACAAAAAATATAGTCACCAATTAGTAAGGTTGCCCAGTAAATATCTAGTTGTATCCTAGTTTAATATTTATTTCTTGTTATCTTATATAGCCCAATTCTAATATTTTTTAGTTGGGCACTGGCTACATTTTAACTGCAAGAAAAAGTAAATTATATGATCTACTTTATTTGAAATTAAAGACGTTTTATAAGTAAAGAAAACAGAAAACAATCAATGCATAGAAAATTTAATACATAATGCTTACTAAACTGGGTTCTTACATGACAAACAAAAGCGCAGTTTGAATTTTGATGACTTATTAAAATGTTAAAATTTATCTTCCGGTTTCCTCTGGAAACAAATTCAGCAAGAATTTCTTCGGGATTTGGTTTTTTGAACAGTTTCGCTTTCAATTAACAAGTTATTGAATTTTTCATTAAACTAAGCCAGGAGGGGCTAACGGTAGGCTCAGGGGGGCTTAGCCCCGCCTAACTCCCCCATAACTACGCCAGTGCAACCATCATAGTTAGTACAGTTTTTGCAAATGTAAATTTAAAAATACATTGAAAACCAGAACACTCGTTGTTAGGCTAACTAAGAACCTTATTTATGTGTGACGGCTGTCATTTCTAGCACGTATTTTATGTTATTGTTTAAGTAAAAGTTTTGCCTGCAATTTTCAATTTTTTTCGCGCCCTACAGAATGAAAATCATTGCACTACACCACTACAGTAACATTAAAAACAATTTAAGAAAAATATCATGACTGAAAACAACAAATTACATTCCATTGTGTTGCAGACTCATATTTAAAAAAATCCTTTTGTGTTACTGCATTTTTCCATGTGCTACGACGGTGTTTATTAGTTTTGAATGAGAGTTACGCTGATTTATTTTTGTTAGATCATAATATAATTAAACAGACCGCTCATTCGTTGTCAGAGAGTTTGAACTTTCAGCCGTGAATTATATAACCTTTACCATCCTCTCCCTTTTCAATCGATAAATTTTCATTGGCAAAATATTAACTTTGTATTTTATTACTTTACACAAACCGTATATTTTACAAATAAAGTAAAATATTACGCAAAGTAGCTTCTTTGATTAGTCGATGAAATTTGATCTAGTTACAGTTGCTCGAAATTAATAAGTCAGACAATAATATTCAGGATCTATGAAATGGTTAGTTATTGATTGCCCTTTAAAAGATTTATTTATTTTAATATTATTAAACGCATTGAAAATATCTAATTGTGCTTTACATGGATATTGATTTGAAAATAAATAAATGAGAGCATAATGTGCTTTGAATTTCGATTATCTGACACTATAAACGCCATGTAGATAAAGAATGTTTGGCGATATTAAAGATCGTTTATTTTTTCAGAACTGTCGTTCTGTTGACAAGTCTGCGGTATCGATGTGTTTTTCAACTGAATGTGCTAGCTATAATGGTAACCGTCCAATTAGATATTGTTTCCAATGTCACAATAACAGGCACAACACCAGACGTGGAGGAGATCACATTGTTCATAAAAGTATGCCACTCACCTGGTCGATGGACACGGAAATGCAGACTTACATGGTCGAAGCTATTGTAAAGTATGATGCGTCAATTTTTTATTTTATTAATCTGATTTTTATACCTCAATTTAGTCTGCTTAAAGAATCCAAAGTTCCAACAGTCGAGAACAAAGAACTTGCGGATGGGAAACCTCCAATTCCTGCTATTGATAATATGTCAGTCGAGGAAAGGCAGCTATTAGGACGTTATGGAGTATGGCTTCTGGTTGGGAGATGTACTCCAGACGAGTCTACACCAGTTGAAATCATGGGAAGATTGCTGGCAATGCTTTTCCATTGGTTTCATATGACAGCCTACTCATATAACGGTAAGAATGATGTTGTTGAATGAAGAAACACAAGAACCAATTCTGTACTATTTCGTTTTACGAGCATGCTACAGTACTTATTAATTGTTTAAATTATTTACTTAGGTACTAAATCCTCAACCTAGGACTTGTTTTTTATGTTGTATTTGGTTATTTCCCGTGTTTTACGTAAAATAATTTTTGCACGATCGTCAAATCATCTGCACAAATCAATTCTTCAGCAATAACCGAAAAAATACACACAATAAATAAAAAATTAATAAACCGCTTGATTCTTAAAGTTATTAATTTCTTTTTTGTTAAGGTCAAGAAGAGAGTACCCTGGAGAAACTAAAAACAGGTTACGTTTGTGACTGGTTAAAAGAACTTAGCAGAACTCACTACAAACTTTTCATATCATGTCTACTACCTCATCCTCCTGAATATGCACGTGTTGGTGGCCACTGGTGAGAATTTGACGATGAAACAATGATTCTTATTGTAATTATTATATTTTAGGGATTCTTTAGCTTCAAGAACTTCTCATTTAAAAGATGGTTTAAATCGTTTATTTTGTCTTATACCCTACGAAGTCATAACGCAAGAAATATGGGACTACGTAATGCCTCATTGGATGGAAGCCATTGTTAATGATGTACCCGAAAAGGAATTACCAGAACTAAAAATAATTTTGAGTAAAATATTGGATACTGAAATGAGTCCTTTAGGATTCGATGCTGCCAAAATGTATCATTTTGTTGCAATACGTTTCGAAAAAACTACCGCCAAAGTTCAAGAACAAGCGTTACATTGGCTCCAAGTAAGTAAATTTATATTATAAAAAATAAAGTTGTAAATTTAGTATTTAATGCGAATGCGAAATGATATACAATTATATAAAACTTGATCGGTATTTATTTTATATAACAATTTGAAAGCTAGTCGCCAGTTAGTAATATGAAGTCGCCACTAGCGAACGTGTGATCTTATTTCACTATCCTTGCTTTTGTGTATTAACTTATACTTATTGTTTGACAGACGTTGACTATGTTGGAAATATTGATACCGCTACATCTTTTATTTTCTGTGTTTGGTGATGGAGTGCGCGTTATGAAAGCTGGTGTTCAAACTGAACAAACCGATAAACCATCCAAGCAGCACAAAACGTCTCACAACGAGGAACCACAACGCAGTTCGATTTGTAAGTATTTGCATATTTTGTAAGGCAAAACAAACCTACCGATTTCAAATCGCTTAGTTGTAAAGAACAACACGCAGGCACTAATAATTTCCAGTAGTTCTCGGGAACTTCCCGTTCCCGAATACCGAAAAAGTCGGGAAAATTGCTGTTTGAACGTTTGAACCCATCAGTACCTACAATGGGAAATAAACGTACTACTCACAATGTACTTCTTGGAAATTTCGACTAATTATCGCGATTCAACACTTAAATTGTCAGCACTGCCGGAAAAGTTCTCAGGGAAAACTTCCACGGATAGTTTCAAATACCGCCACCAGACATGCACGGGTGACACCAGCATCAGCTATCTCATGACCAGCTAATTTAAGCTCTGCTAAATCATCCGTACCAGCACTTTTATTCAAAAATACGACGTCTGACAAAGATGGGGAGTTTTTTTTCTTGACAAAAGTGCATAATGTAGAATTAACTGACGCTATAGCGGTTTTTGTGATTAAACCGGAAGTGGCCAAATCCGCATGTAACTTTAAAAACTTAAATAGAACCATTCGGTTTTTATTGCATAATTAGAAAGATATTTAATAAAAACACTTTTAGACATACGATATGTGTGAAAAACCTGATTATATGAACATATGTATACTATTGTTTCACTTCCGGTCTCGCCGGAAATGACCCAAAGTTTGTTATTTCAAATGGAACACCCTGTATATTTTTACATTTTTGGAAACAGTAAGCAATTTTAAATAAAACTGCACTACAACTACCATTTCGTTAAAAAAATGACTCGCACTCAATAAAAAAAAACTTTTTCCGCCAAAAATTATTTGGTGTTATTAACATTATACAAAATAGTGCAGTTGTATTTAAAATCTCTTCCTATTTCCAAAATATTGAAATACACAAGGTGTTCCATTTGAAAAAACTAGCTTAGGGTCATTTCCGGCGAGACCGGAAGTGAAACAATAGTGTACATATGTTCAAATAACCAGGTTTTCGCACATACCGTTTGTCTAAAATTTCATTTAAATAAATACAAAACTAAATAAAAAAAGGGGTTGTCCAGAACTCAGTTACATTCGAATAGGGTTTTAAATGTTGTTATGATTTAGGTCCAATGGATCACAAACTATACTGATAATCAGTAAATTTTTTAAGTAAAAAGTGCTTTTTATTAAATATCTTTCTAATTATTCAATAAAAACCGGATCGTTCTTTTAAAGTTTTTAAAGTTACTTCCGGATTTGGCCACTTTCGGTTTAATTACAAAAACCGCTATAGCGTCAGTCAATTCTACATATGACTTTTTGTGATAAAAAAAATTCCCCATCTTTGTCAGACGTCGCATTTTCGAATAAAAGTGCTGGTCCGGGTGGTTTGAAACATCCTGTATATCAGTGTTTCTTAAACAGTGGGTCGCGACCCAAAAGTGGGTCGCGAGAATTTTATTTTTGGTCGCAAACCATATTGAAACTAATAATAAAGTTTTTATTTATTTAACCAAGCAGGACATTAATATTTTATTCATTCTAAAAGTAATTTTTTATTTAACGAGATTTTGAGTTTTAGTTGATAAATAAATTTAATAGCAAATTCAATATGTGTTTTTTTTATAATAATACAAATAATGATGGTTATAAACAGGGACCAGAACCGCAAAAAATAACGGTTCAGTTCCGCTTACCGGTTCAATAAATTTTAACTTTTCAGTTTACGTTCCGAACCACCAGTTTTTATTTTATAATGATTCGACAACTGGTTCGGCAGCAACGCTTCAGTTCCAGTTCCGATTAATGTCTTTTTGTTTTTAATAGGGAATTTTAAAAAGTATAGGTACATTATACAAAAATGTTTACGATGACGATGCATTTGTATGAATAACTAAACTGTCCGAAATTTTTGGTCAAATATAATCAAAATTACGAAAATAATTAATATGCAGTGTCATTAACAAATATAATTGATCCGAATTGAACCGGTTGTAGCGGTTTCAACCGGTTCACAACAGTCGTTTTGGTTCGATTTTGCGGTTTTGTTGTTTTTTAACTAAAAGGTTCGGTTCCGATTCACGGTTCATGAAAAACGTACCGGTTCGTTATGGTTTTTGTCCCAGTTCCGGTTCGGTTCGGGTCCATGGTTATCAAAATTTTGTTGGATCGCGACGATTTTTTGGATTGAAAAGTGTGTCGCGAAGAAAAAAGTTTAAGAAACACTGCTGTATTGTATATGTATAATAAGAAAGATGATAACAGGAATTCCCGATAAATACGATTTCCCGTTTCTGAAGGTAACAAAATGTCGAAAATGTGTAAACTTTTGGTATAACACATTTGAAAGAACCGCTAAAAAACTAATGTTTTATTAAATTACGAAATATTGTTGGAAATGATATTATTTTTATTTACTTAGAACGAGTTTTATTATGTAAAACCGTCTAAACAGCATAGGAAAATAACATATAGGTTGATTTCCTTGTTACATAGCAAAGTTTATCAATTGTTAATAAATGTGTGAAAATATTAGTATCTGAATGCGAACAGAACGAATCTGTTTAAGCGAAAATTCGTGTTATATGTTTGAATGAGTAAACAAGTCATAGGATTAATTTGGTTTTTTGTGCACGATCTGTAGTAATTTCACAAACTATCGTGGTGTTTACACGAAGGTGCGTGATAGATACATATTGCATGCTGATTTATAACATCAAAAGGCAACAAAGATAAAGGACACGCTTACTGACTTGGGAATGATATCGTGATTAAGCACAAACAGTAAACCAATAAATTTAATTGCAATTACTTATCCTGTTATCTCTCTGTAACGTAAAAGAGCGAAATATTTGCATGATAACGGTGCCAGCTAAAAGAGTACGTCAATAACGTGTATTGCAAATTACTAGAAATTCGATTCGATAATGGGACAAGGACTGATAGGGGATGAACATCATAATACACGAAATTTGAAAATGTGTGATATTAGTTTTATTGTTGTTACAATGCAGTTCTTGTCTTGGAGTTAAAAACAGCATCTTACAGCGTTTCTCAACCTTTTTACCATAACGGAACCCTTAAAATAATATTCATGTCTCAGGAAATCCCTGCATAAGAATTATTATGTATCGTTTATGTACCTACATATATTTATTAGGGCAGTCCTTAAAAGCTATTAAGTTTTTCTTTAACTTTCATGGTTCACCTTTTTTTTGTTTATAAGAAACTTCAACAATTAACTCAACAAAGCAAAATTTACTTACTATTGACCTCCTTTCGAGACACATCTTCCCGAATAATTTTTCAACCGCTTAAGATATTGACTTGACATTTTCAGGATATGTTTATCATGCTTATCTACAACAAAAAAATAATTTAGGATACGATCCAATATTTTGTTTGTAAGAAAGTTCAACAATTAACTCAACAAAGCAACATTTCCTTACTTTTAACCTCCTTTTGAGAAACATATTCCCGAATAATTTTTCAACCGCTTAAGATATTGACTTGAAATTTTCAGGATATGTTTACAATGATTATCTACAACGAAAAAATAATTTAGGATACGATCCAATATTTTGTTTGTAATAAAGTTCAACAATTAACTCAACAAAGCAAAATTTCCTTACTTTTAACCTCCGTTTGAGAAACATATTCCCGAATAATTTTTTAACCGCTTAAGATATTGACTTGAAATTTTCAGGATATGTTTATAATGCTTATCTACAACGAAAAAATAATTTAGGATACGATCCAATATTTTGTTTGTAAGAAAGTTCAACAATTAACTCAACAAAGCAAAATTTCCTTACTTTTAACCTCCTTTTGAGAAACATATTCCCGAATAATTTTTCAACCGCTTAAGATATTGACTTGAAATTTTCAGGATATGTTTATAATGCTTATCTACAACGAAAAAATAATTTAGGATACGATCCAATATTTTGTTTGTAATAAAGTTCAACAATTAACTCGACAAAGCAAAATTTCCTTACTTTTAACCTCCGTTTGAGAAACATATTCCCGAATAATTTTTCAACCGCTTAAGATATTGACTTGAAATTTTCAGGATATGTTTATAATGCTTATCTACAACGAAAAAATAATTTAGGATACGATCCAATATTTTGTTTGTAAGAAAGTTCAACAATTAACTCAACAAAGCAAAATTTCCTTACTATTAACCTCCTTTTGAGACACATATTCCCGAATAATTTTTCAACCACTTAAGATATTGACTTGAAAATTTCAGGATATGTTTATAATGCTTATCTACAACAAAAAAATAATTTAGGATACGATCCAATATTTTGTTTGTAAGAAAGTTCAACAATTAACTCAACAAAGCAAAATTTCCTTACTATTAACCTCCTTTTGAGACACATATTTCCGAATAATTTTTCAACCACTTAAGATATTGACTTGAAATTTTCAGCATATGTTTATAATGCTTATCTACAACAAAAAAATAATTTAGAATACGATCCAATATTTTGTTTGTAAGAAAGTTCAACAATTAACTCAACAAAGCAAAATTTCCTTACTATTAACCTCCTTTTGAGACACATATTCCCGAATAATTTTTCAACCACTTAAGATATTGACTTGAAATTTTCAAGATATGTTTATAATGCTTATCTACAACGAAAAAATAATTTAGGATACGATCCAATATTTTGTTTGTAAGAAAGTTCAACAATTAACTCAACAAAGCAAAATTTCCTTACTTTTAACCTCCTTTTGAGAAACATATTCCCGAATAATTTTTCAACCGTTTAAGATATTGACTTGAAATTTTTAGGATATGTTTATAATGCTTATCTACAACGAAAAAATAATTTAGGGTACGATCCAATATTTTGTTTGTAAGAAAGTTCAACAATTAACTCAACAAAGCAAAATTTCCTTACTTTTAACCTCCGTTTGAGAAACATATTCCCGAATAATTTTTTAACCGCTTAAGATATTGACTTGAAATTTTCAGGATATGTTTATAATGCTTATCTACAACGAAAAAATAATTTAGGATACGATCCAATATTTCGTTTGTAAGAAAGTTCAACAATTAACTCAACAAAGCAAAACTTCCTTACTTTTAACCTCCTTTTGAGAAACATATTCCCGAATAATTTTTCAACCGCTTAAGATATTGACTTGAAATTTTCAGGATATGTTTATAATGCTTATCTACAACGAAAAAATAATTTAGGATACGATCCAATATTTTGTTTGTAATAAAGTTCAACAATTAACTCAACAAAGCAAAATTTCCTTACTTTTAACCTCCGTTTGAGAAACATATTCCCGAATAATTTTTCAACCGCTTAAGATATTGACTTGAAATTTTCAGGATATGTTTATAATGCTTATCTACAACGAAAAAATAATGTAGGATACGATCCAATATTTTGTTTGTAAGAAAGTTCAACAATTAACTCAACAAAGCAAAATTTCCTTACTATTAACCTCCTTTTGAGACACATATTCCCGAATAATTTTTCAACCACTTAAGATATTGACTTGAAAATTTCAGGATATGTTTATAATGCTTATCTACAACAAAAAAATAATTTAGGATACGATCCAATATTTTGTTTGTAAGAAAGTTCAACAATTAACTCAACAAAGCAAAATTTCCTTACTATTAACCTCCTTTTGAGACACATATTTCCGAATAATTTTTCAACCACTTAAGATATTGACTTGAAATTTTCAGGATATGTTTATAATGCTTATCTACAACAAAAAAATAATTTAGAATACGATCCAATATTTTGTTTGTAAGAAAGTTCAACAATTAACTCAACAAAGCAAAATTTCCTTACTATTAACCTCCTTTTGAGACACATATTCCCGAATAATTTTTCAACCACTTAAGATATTGACTTGAAATTTTCAGGATATGTTTATAATGCTTATCTACAACGAAAAAATAATGTAGGATACGATCCAATATTTTGTTTGTAAGAAAGTTCAACAATTAACTCAACAAAGCAAAATTTCCTTACTTTTAACCTCCTTTTGAGAAACATATTCCCGAATAATTTTTCAACCGCTTAAGATATTGACTTGAAATTTTTAGGATATGTTTATAATGCTTATCTACAACGAAAAAATAATTTAGGGTACGATCCAATATTTTGTTTGTAAGAAAGTTCAACAATTAACTCAACAAAGCAAAATTTCCTTACTTTTAACCTCCGTTTGAGAAACATATTCCCGAATAATTTTTCAACCGCTTAAGATATTGACTTGAAATTTTCAGGATATGTTTATAATGCTTATCTACAACGAAAAAATAATTTAGGATACGATCCAATATTTTGTTTGTAAGAAAGTTCAACAATTAACTCAACAAAGCAAAATTTCCTTACTATTAACCTCCTTTTGAGACACATATTCCCGAATAATTTTTCAACCACTTAAGATATTGACTTGAAATTTTCAGGATATGTTTATAATGCTTATCTACAACAAAAAAATAATTTAGGATACGATCCAATATTTTGTTTGTAAGAAAGTTCAACAATTAACTCAACAAAGCAAAATTTCCTTACTATTACCCTCCTTTTGAGACACATATTCCCGAATAATTTTTCAACCACTTAAGATATTGACTTGAAATTTTCAGAATATGTTTATAATGCTTATCTACAACAAAAAAATAATTTAGGATACGATCCAATATTTTGTTTGTAAGAAAGTTCAACAATTAACTCAACAAAGCAAAATTTCCTTACTATTAACCTCCTTTTGAGACACATATTTCCGAATAATTTTTCAACCACTTAAGATATTGACTTGAAATTTTTAGGATATGTTTATAATGCTTATCTGCAACGAAAAAATAATTTAGGATACGATCCAATATTTTGTTTGTAAGAAAGTTCAACAATTAACTCAACAAAGCAAAATTTCCTTACTATTAACCTCTTTTTGAGACACATATTCCCGAATAATTTTTCAACCACTTAAGATATTGACTTGAAATTTTCAGGATATGTTTATAATGCTTATCTACAACAAAAAAATAATTTAGGATACGATCCAATATTTTGTTTGTAAGAAAGTTCAACAATTAACTCAACAAAGCAAAATTTCCTTACTATTAACCTCCTTTTGAGACACATATTCCCGAATAATTTTTCAACCACTTAAGATATTGACTTGAAATTTTCAGGATATGTTTATAATGCTTATCTACAACGAAAAAATAATTTAGGGTACGATCCAATATTTTGTTTGTGAGAAAGTTCAACAATTAACTCAACAAAGCAAAATTTCCTTACTTTTAACCTCCGTTTGAGAAACATATTCCCGAATAATTTTTCAACCGCTTAAGATATTGACTTGAAATTTTCAGGATATGTTTATAATGCTTATCTACAACGAAAAAATAATTTAGGATACGATCCAATATTTTGTTTGTAAGAAAGTTCAACAATTAACTCAACAAAGCAAAATTTCCTTACTATTAACCTCCTTTTGAGACACATATTCCCGAATAATTTTTCAACCACTTAAGATATTGACTTGAAATTTTCAGGATATGTTTATAATGCTTATCTACAACAAAAAAATAATTTAGGATACGATCCAATATTTTGTTTGTAAGAAAGTTCAACAATTAACTCAACAAAGCAAAATTTCCTTACTATTAACCTCCTTTTGAGACACATATTTCCGAATAATTTTTCAACCACTTAAGATATTGACTTGAAATTTTCAGAATATGTTTATAATGCTTATCTACAACAAAAAAATAATTTAGGATACGATCCAATATTTTGTTTGTAAGAAAGTTCAACAATTAACTCAACAAAGCAAAATTTCCTTACTATTAACCTCCTTTTGAGACACATATTCCCGAATAATTTTTCAACCACTTAAGATATTGACTTGAAATTATTAGGATATGTTTATAATGCTTATCTGCAACGAAAAAATAATTTAGGATACGATCCAATATTTTGTTTGTAAGAAAGTTCAACAATTAACTCAACAAAGCAAAATTTCCTTACTATTAACCTCCTTTTGAGACACATATTCCCGAATAATTTTTCAACCACTTAAGATATTGACTTGAAATTTTCAGGATATGTTTATAATGCTTATCTACAACAAAAAAATAATTTAGGATACGATCCAATATTTTGTTTGTAAGAAAGTTCAACAATTAACTCAACAAAGCAAAATTTCCTTACTTTTAACCTCCGTTTGAGAAACATATTCCCGAATAATTTTTCAACCGCTTAAGATATTGACTTAAAATTTTTAGGATATGTTTAGAATGCTTATCTACAACAAAAAAATAATTTAGGATACGATCCAATATTTTGTTTGTAAGAAAGTTCAACAATTAACTCAATAAAGCAAAATTTCCTTACTTTTAACCTCCTTTTGAGAAACATATTCCCGAATAATTTTTCAACCGGTTAAGATATTGACTTGAAATTTTCAGGATATGTTTATAATGCTTATCTACAACAAAAAAATAATTTAGGATACGATCCAATATTTTGTTTGTAAGAAAGTTCAACAATTAACTCAATAAAGCAAAATTTCCTTACTTTTAACCTCCTTTTGAGAAACATATTCCCGAATAATTTTTCAACCGGTTAAGATATTGACTTGAAATTTTCAGGATATGTTTATATTGCTTATCTACAACAAAAAAATAATTTAGGATACGATCCAATATTTTGTTTGTAAGAAAGTTCAACAATTAACTCAACAAAGCAAAATTTCCTTACTTTTAACCTCCTTTTGAGACACATATTCCCGAATAATTTTTCATCCGCTTAAGATATTGACTTGAAATTTTCAGGATATGTTTATAATGCTTATCTACAACAAAAAAATAATTTAGGATACGATCCAATATTTTGTTTGTAAGAAAGTTCAACAATTAACTCAACAAAGCAAAATTTCCTTGCTATTGACCTCCTTTCGAGACATCTATTTTGTATATTCGAAAAAGTCGCGGCTGCGGGAAGTTGGTCGCGATTTTTTAAAATGTCTGTAACTTTTTTATTATGATTGTGCTAATTTTTGAAACTACGGCGCTAATTGGCGCTAATTAGGCGCCAATTGATGGCATCATTAAAATTTGCATATTCGAAAAAGTCGCGGCTGCGTGAAGTTGGCCGCGATTTTTTTAAAATGTGTGTCACTTTTTTATTATAAGGACGCTAATTTTTAACACCTTGTATATTTATCTTTAGTAGTAAAAAAAGTTTTTGAAGCAGACTCTTAATAAAGATACAAGTTATTGGTATCGATGGATTCGTTAGAAGATGTTCCATTTAAATAACCGCTTGTACCACCATAGTTCCATTTAAAAAAATTGACTTTTTGTCAAAAACCCATTTCGCAACCTTCAAAGCCGATTAAAGTAACCTAAATGGCTAAATGTCATTTAAAATTTACAAAAACGTTTTTTGGACAATTGTTGACATAACAAAATTCAATTTACGAAGGTCAAGGTACACTTAACAAAAAATTAAATTTTGTTTCAAAAATGATTTGACGTTATAAAAATTAACCAAAATAGTGCAGTTGTATCCAAAATCGCTTCCTCTTTCCAAAAAATGTAAAAATATACCGGGTGTTCCCTCTGAAATAACAATGTTGGGGTCATTTGCGGCAAAACCGGAAGTGAAACAATTGTGTGTATGTGCTCAAAAAACCGTTTTTTTGCACATATCATACGTCTAAAATTTCATTTAAGTAAAATAAAAACTTAAGAAAAAAAAGGAGGTGAATCACACTTCATTTACACCCGGTATATACAGGGTGTTTCTTTAATATCGAAAATTAAGGGGGGCTTTTATATAACTTTTTTCCCTTAGACGTCTCCTTTCGGAGTTACACCCCCCTAAAGAGGAGTGGTAAAATTACGTTTTTATTTTATTTCTCAAATTTGGATAAATTGGGGAAAATGATAATTGGTAGATGTTTAATACTTATTAAAAGGTTTCCCATAGTAATATTTTTAATCGTCTTCCACCTTCACAGGGGCTGAAAAGTGCGACTCCTGTTGTTTTTTTTTTATCAGAACTCTTTGGAGGCTTGAAATTTTGTTTGTTGATTAGCCTAATCATCACCAATTTTCATGGGAATCGTAGCGATTTGTCACGAATATCCAGGGTTGTGACAACCGCGCTGGAATAACGCCGATCTAGATATTTTGAATCTTGCTGCCTGGACTTGGCAAGTCTCTGAAAAAATTACCTAATAATGAAAAATATTTGCCACATCTCCATTAAATAATTTTTTTTTGAAATGTTATGTTCGGGCAAATAAATGAAATTGATCTTTGCAGTAAGTAACAAACAATTGCTGCTTGCAAGAAAATTGTAAATTTCAGCTTGATTTATTTGTAAGATTATATTGTTAATATAAATAAGTTTTATTAAATTTGAATTTAAAGAATCTCGAAAAAGAATGCTAGACCAGTTTCGAGACTATCATATCTTCATCACTAGAAATTTTATTTATTTATACATAATCAGGACGTACCTTTAAGATCAGTTGGAAAAATTATGGACAGTGCAATTTGTTAAGTAGCTAAAAACGTTTGCAATTTATGATTAATATATTTAGTATAGGCACTTCAATTTGGCTTAACGCCAAATGTAAGTATTATAAGCAGGGACTAAAAACGAAAAAAATTTCTTCCGTTTCTGTTCGGAACGAAAACGAAATATATCGTTTTCCTTCTTTTCGTTCTAACTGAAAAAATTCCTTTTTCGTTTTCGTGAACCGAAATAATAACGGTTAAAACCGGTTTTACAATTTTTTTTTGTCGTCAAAAAATCGAGAACTTTAATTTTTTTTTCAAGTCACTACAACCCTCTATAAATACGATAAAAATATTTGCGTTTCCACTAAAATATAAACGATGACGATGGGTTTTGATGCTCACGGACAGCATATTTTAGACTGGCGAACCGTCGCCGCCGCCATATTAAATTTACCAAATCGCTAAACACATTTAACCATTTTATTTAGTATAACACCCGTAAGGTGCAAAAATACAACTTGATTAGTTTAAATTGTACAAACGATTTTTATTAGAAAATATAAAAATATAGCAGTGCTGTTTTAAATTTGTTTTAGAACTAAAAACCTATGCATTTGAATTAAATTAGATCCTGCTGTAATTATTTAAACAGACAAAAGAATTAATTCAAGTGGATAATTTACTAAATTTCTCCATTAATGTTGTAAATAAAAAAAGATATAGAAGAAACCTTATATTACCTCTAAACGCAAATAAAACATACACATTAATAATATAGAAAAAATTACCTTGAAATATACTTTAATTTAAAGGTGGGTACAGACATGCAACAAAACATCGTATAGTAACACCGTCGCGTAACATGTCTGTACCGCACTTCGTAACATCGTAACATAGTAACATCGTGGCGTCCCATCGGTTGTCGGTATTCCAGCGTCACATCAAAGGAATGTTACGCGCTGATGTTGCACCATGCTTTTTATGTATGTACAGGTCTGCGTAACATACTTAGGTACTAAAAGTAATACCAAAATGGTGGGACGCCAGAATGTTTGCTGCGATGTTACGCGGCGACGTGTTGATACGATGCAATTCACGGCACACAGTAACTTCAACGCGCAACAACAATCTGTACGCGACGGTGTTACGATGCGATGTTTTGTTGCATGTCTGTAGTCTGTACCCACCTTAATAGTTTGTACATACTGCACAAAATACATTTTCACAATCCATTTAATTTTACTAGCAACACATCAGACAATAAATCTTCTTTACATTAGTTTTTTTCGAAGTAAGAGTAAATGTTACTTTTATTAACTCTATAAACGCAAATAAAACACACATTAATAATATATATCCAATCAAGTGTACAGAGAATATCTGTACCGTTTCTTGTGTTACACGAAACTGCAAGTATAAATAATAAATTGTTAAATCATATCATCTATATGGAGAAAAGTGAAGCTCACTCATTTCAAGTGAGATTTTTTACTGCCTCGTGGAGTCTCCCCAGCATAAGGTAAATTCGCGTTTGTGTTTAACAAACAAAATTTAAATAGTGATAAAACCGGTTAAAACCGGTTTTGGAAAATATTTATTTCGTTTTCGTTCTTGAAGGAAAAATAATAATTTCGTTTTCGTTTCCGTTCTTAAATAAATTTCGGTTAATTTCGTTTAACGTTTTCGTTTTCTTTCCGTTCTCAGTCCCTGATTATAAGTACACTGTTAAAATAAATTGCAATTAACTAACTGAAGTTTAAATATTAAGTTTTATAAACAGATTTTAATAAATTGGCGGGTTTCGGAACCTATTTATTAAGCAAGAAATGTGCAATTTTAATATAATTTGCTACAAAAAAAAATCAATCTTGTATTGTAAAACTCGAAAATTTGCAAAACTTTGCAGTTCCTAACTTGCCATTTATATCGCAGAGTTTTCAATAATATTTTTTCTCTTATAGCGCCAGTGATAGAAGACTGTGATTCTGGAAACACATCATTATCCGATGACGAGGGCCGGTTGTCGCAATATACTGAATTTGAAACAGACATAGAACATAATCTCTTTTGTTGCATTTTAATGTTAGATATATTGTTAAAACAAATGGAACTACAAGATATTGATAAACATACTGGTTTGAATTCGTCATTATGTCGAGACATTTGCCGACTTATGAAGTGCATGGTAACTGCTACTTGGATAGGCATCCACACTTGTGTACCAAAATCAGAATGTGGTTATTGTGAATCTAGTATAATGTGGCACCAATTGTGTTTGCAATTAATTACGTATTTGGCACCAAAACATCCAGCACATCCTCCAGACGTAAGTCGAATTTTCGAATCCCCATTCTTATGTTGACTTGTTTATAAAAATTATAGCCTCCTTTGGAGGATAATAATGAAGACGGCTTTAGTCGTAAAAGTCCTCCAGAAAGTGATAAAAAAGAGTCAAAATCTGAAATAGTGATGTGTTTACCAATACCCGAAGTGCATTCAGTTGGAGGAGTTCTAGTACATATGCCACACGTGTGTTCTGTACGAAAAGTAGACTTAACGAGCCAAAATTCAACAAATTTTGGCTTCTTAATAAGATCAAGCGTAGTTATATCAATGTTTTGTGTTGATAGTCCTTGTTATATTTGAATAAACCTCGTTTTACAGATCATGACTGCTACTGTTGAGACGGTGTCCGAACAATTAGATTTAGCGGCGATTATTCCCACGGAGAAAGTTATATCGGCCGTCGCTCGCGCTATAACCTTATCCGACTCGGATGTGGGTAAGTTTTATTGATTTTCACAGGGGTGGAACGGGATTATCAGGAGTTTAGGAGCAGAGAAAGTTAAATGAGTTTTCCTTTGTATCTCGAAATTTATTAAACAACTCTAAAGTGATCAAAATCGTTAAATTGCATTTCCATTCTTATCTAAAATTTGCTCGCAAAATCTCAGTCACGCGATAAATTTGATGAAATAGTTACGTCAAGAAATTCAGTAATAACATGTTATTATTAACGTCAGTTTCCGTAAATATACCTGGTTTAGAATGGAAAATCAAAACATTTGGATTCACATATCAATGCTAATGTTCACGAATAAGAATAAAAGTATGCCAACAAAATTATTTAGGATCAAGAAGCCACATAAAATTAATTAAAAATATTTATATTTTGGTTAGTGTTGAAATCAGATTGAACACCGTCACCACCATCCTTATTTCCTGTTTCACTGTGCTACAGTATTTGTAGATATTAGTATTCGTTTACGTCATAATCGCCCTGTATATCGTCCAGTAAGAGCTTGCCAACTCTGTAACTTCCTTATTTAAAGAGATAATGCACTGGCGTTTATGAAAGAAGCATACATTAGATCAGTTTTTTTCAATCTGTGTGCCGCGAGCATACTCCAGATGTGTTGCGAAAAAAAAAACAGTTTTAACAAGAACGCCATGTTTGAGATTCGAGTTTAAACATGGGGATCTCCCTTATTAAAATTGTTAGAGTATAGGTTTAAAGTTGGAAAAGTTGCTAAATAATGTACAAAAATTGAATAAAAACATAGATTGAGCAAAAATTTAAAAAAGTGTTTGATGTAGTCTACTTTAAAATTATATTCGAAATTTTTAAAGCAGTCCTTTATTTTTAAATACATCGTTTGAAACAGCGTATTACATTTCTTTTTTGAAAAAATTTTCGACGAAACAAGTAAACAGTTGATCAAATAAACTTGTTTTTTTTTAAACATTAAAAAAGCACTTACTAATTATTTTAAAAGAAGCACTAAAGCCTATCACTTAAAATAAGTAAGTGACAGACATGGGGAGTTCTTAATGGGACAATTTTGATTAATTTTGTTTAAATCAGTTTTTTATTTTTTTATTGTAGCAACCGCAATAGCCCAAGTTGCAAAACCACAAGTAATGAGTGATAATGAGCCTGTCGAACCAGGCCCCGATGAAGACCTTGATGATTTTTGGTCAACATCAGTTGGTAAATTTAAAATTTCTGTTGACGATTTACCTCAGCAACTCCAGTATATTTATCAATTGCTCATGGTACGATACTCACAGTAATTAATATCGAAATTATGACTTTTGCATTACATGATATTTTCAGGAACTTCCGAAAGTGGAAAAGCCTGATATATTGTATTATATGCTTCAGTGCCTAAATAAATTATGTTTAAATGGAGACGCCTTTACAAAAGCATCGAAAGAACACAGAGGCTTTTTTATATGGTGCCAAGAAAATTTATTAATTAAAAAGTAAGCATTTTAATAATAAAAAAGTAGTTAAAATAATTTGTTTATATTTGAAAGCTTTACAATGAACTAAGCTAAGTTAAAACGCCACCGTAAGTGAAGTAAATTTAAGGGTTGAGAACTGTTCCTGAATTCTTCTGAAGATAGAAGCATAGTAAGGGAACCACCGTTCTATACACAAAAAAAAGATGTATTTATAGTGTATTTATAATATTATAAACGACTGTAATTATACAGGGTGATTGATTGGGACCGTGCATTAGAAATATATGAAGATTGAAAAAGGGTATTGATCTGAAATTTTGGTTATGACCATTATGGAATCTGATTTGTTTAAGGAAAATATTTTCAAGATGGCGACACTTCCGGAAATATCGGAAATTGACGACTTCTTTCTTATTTCAAATACAATGGTCTATTTTAAGTTGCATTTTTGGATTTACCACGTTATTTTAGAGGGACTTTTAATAACATTCTCCATTCCTAAGTGCAGTCATTTTTAGATTTTTGGACTTTTTCAAATTTTTTGATTTTCATCGTGATGCTTAACAGTATCTACCGCCGCCATTTTTTAAGAGGTAACGCTTAAATTTAGACTATGCATAGAAGAAACCTTGAAGTTCATACTGGAATTTGCAATCGATGCATTACTTACAGGGTGTCCAAAATTTAATTTTTTTTTAATACAACTTCATACCACTAAAACTAGTTTTTTTTTTTCAAATACAATGCCAATATTTTTTAAAAATTGTATAATGCAAATTCTGCATCAATCTGTATTAGCATTTCCTATACCTATCTGCAATAATTTTCGAGTTATTAAGAATTTTTGGTAAAGTTAAGAGAAATTGCAATATTTTTAAATAGCAAGCCTTGGAAATGACAACAATAGCCATTAATAATAACCGTCAACCACTTTTATCGCGTTTGTCTGAAGTATCCATGAAAATGGAAAATCAAGAGTATCGCACACGGATATTTTGATTTTATTTTAAAATTCATGGACAATATCACAAGATTATTAAAAGTGTGAACGAATAGTTGTGCATTTTTAATGTAGCTTGTATAATGTACAGATAGTATGTTAATCCCAAGTCTTGCGCGCTGTCGATCGAATTGGCCGCCGAGGATGGGCATTAAAATATCCCAGGATGTTAATTTTATTAGTTTCATTATTTGTCACACGCTTAGGTCGAATACTAGCAGATTTCACTCTTCTAAATTGCGAAAAATTTGATTCTGTTCATTGAAATTTCTATCTGGTCATTATAGTCAAATAAGGATACCTCTCACTGAACAATTAATAAATTCTTAATAAGTCGAAAATTATTGCAGATAGGTATAGGAAACACTAATACAGATTGATGCAGAATTTAATTATGCACTATAAAATGAAAAAAATGGGCATTGTATTTGAAAAAAACGAGTTTTAGTGGTCTGAATGTGTATTAAAAAAAAAATAAATTTTGGACACCCTGTAAGTAATGCATCGATTGCAAAAATTCCAGTATGAACTCTAAGGTTTCTTCTATGCATAGTCTAAATTTAAACGTTTTCTCTTCAAAAATGGCGACGGTAGATGCATCACGATGAAAATCAAAAAAATTTAAAAAAAGCCCAAAAATCTAAAAAACGACTGTTTTTAGGGATAAAGAATGCCATTAAAAGTCCCTCTAAAATAACGTGTTAAATCCAAAAATGCAACTTAAAATAGACCATTGTATTTGAAACAAAAAAGTAGACGTCAACTTCCGGTATTTCCGGAAGTGTCGCCATCTTGAAAATATTTTCATCAAACAGATCAGATGCCATAATGGTCATAGCAAAAATATCAGATTAATACCCTTTTTAATTCATCATATATTTCTAATGCTGGGTCCCAATCAATCACCTTGTACATATGATATAATCATGTTTATTTCACGCATCGCCTTTTTTTTGAATCGTAATGTTATTGCTTGTTCAACGATTTAAGTT
This sequence comes from Elmis aenea, assembly GCA_947652605.1. NCBI lineage: Eukaryota > Metazoa > Arthropoda > Insecta > Coleoptera > Elmidae > Elmis > Elmis aenea. The sequence continues at coordinate 21,470,040 of OX393584.1, forward strand.
GCTAGAAGCAGACTTTTTACACCGAATATAAAGGTTTACTTACTAACCAGCAATTAATTGTATTTTTTATCGGCCACCTGACAAACTAAAACGAATCATATAAGAAATGGCAAATATTGTTTAGTCGTTTTGTTAATTGGAAATATATTTTTTTCAGTTTGTGGAACTTGTGTAATGCCGAACATTCTCACATCTGTGAGGTGGCAGTTCCATTATTACTCCATTGTATAACATTACCAGCTGGTTCTGATGTTTTTTGGAGAGTTATACAAGAAGAATTTCACAATAACGATTGGCGAATTAGATTTGTAGCCGTGGAACGGGTAACTGTTATTGCACGTTTTATGGATTCAACTCCTTTGAGAAATGTTCCAGCGTTACAAGCTGCATTAGCCAATGCCTTCTGTTACGTTATTTCAAGTATTGATGATTGTAATGTGTACGTAGCACAAAGATCCACATTGTATCTAGGTACTATTCATGACAATGCTATAAAAGTAAGTACTGCTTCAAAGATTCATAGATCTTCACCACATTATAATAGTCCTAAGACTTTTCTTGACGTTTCGATCATACTGTCTTGGTCTTTTTCAAATTAAAATTTCGTACTCGTTTCCAGTTTGAGGTGTACTGATAATGATTGTTTAATTTGTTTTAGTCATTAATTGTGTGTTTAGAAACACAATTTGATACTGTGATAGTTGATAGGCCTATGGTTCTTCAATCTTTATACCAACTCCATAATTGTTTGAGTGAAAGGAAGATATTAACATGGGAGTTTTTTCTTAATCGATTTGATACTTTGTTTTTGGAAGCTCAAATAAACCTAGAAAAATCCGGTGATATATCATACCTCAGAGGTGAGTCAAATGATAATTTAATATAAACCGTACAGCTATATTAAAAAAACCAAAACATGCTTTCAGATTTACGCAATTCAGATATGAATAGCGAAATATTCATAAGAAAACTACACAGAGCTCATGAAGCATTATCACAATCCGATGGTAGTGCAGCAAGTTCAGTCAAAACGTTGAGTGCAAGTTTTGGTACAAAATGGCCCTACAAACGAACCATGTCTGCTCCAGCGTCCATAGTACCAAGACGTGAAGTTAAAGGTGAGCAAGAACCAATTAAAAAGCAAGAAATAGCAGCTTGTTTATTATTTTACAGAAGCGAAAGAAAAAGTGTATAATAGGCAGTATTCGGTACCAATATTAAAGAGGAAAAGTTCACGGTTTGGACTCGGTCAGTTTCTAGGCACTAGTAACAGCATCCCAGGTAGAAACTAGATTTAGTGTCTTGCTGTAGTGGACGCATGAATGTACGTAAGTCAAATCAGCATTTATCTGATAGGACTAAAACTAAAACATATCATAGCTATAGTTCTTTAAACTATTCTGCAAAGAAAACTACAAAAAAATGGTTTTAAATTTTCAAAAACATGTACTATAACAAAATTTACGGCAATACTGCTTTGCTGATCATCATCAAATTGCTTTGCCAATAAAACATATTCTAAATAAAACAACTAAACATTAATGCGTTTTTATTCAAAATTATACTTTTTTGGTATACAGGGTGTTTCTTAAATATTGCAAAAAAAGAAAGAATCGGAAGGTGATTCCTTATCGAAAATTAAGGGAGGTCTTTTATATAGAATATTTTCCTTAGACGTCTCCTTTCGGAGTTACACCTCCGCAAAGGCGAGCGGTAAAATTAAGTTTTTATTTTATTTCTCAAATTTGAATTACAAGTATGAAAATAATATTTGGTGGACGTTTTATGCTTATTAAAAGGTTTCCCATAGTAACACTTTTAATCATCTCCCACCTTCACAAGTGCTACCCTGTTGTTTTTTTTATCAGAACTTTTTGGTGGGGTGAATTTTGCAATTTTTTTGAAAGCTTGATTTATTTAGAAACTTTTTTTACTGCTTAACTTTTCTCGTAAAATCTACAGTTATTGAGTAAAAAATAAAATAAGTAAACATGCACCACTAATTATTACAATATAAAACGATTCATATTGGTGGTTACCACGGTTTGTTTATGTTCGTATTGGATAGATTTGACGGCTGTAATTCATTTTGACGTTTACACGGCGACAACGCGACAACGTCCGTCAATTCTACCCAATATGAACATAAACAAACCATGGTAACCACCAACATGAATCGTTTTAGATTGACATATTTAATGATGCATGTTTACTTATTTTTTTTTACTCAAAAAACTACGTTTTACGAGAAAAAACTATAAAATGAAAAAAGTTTCTTAATAAATCAAACTCTCAAAAACGAAAAAACTTTAACTTACCAAAAAATTCTGATAAAAAAACCAACAGGAGTCGCACTTTGCAGCCCCCTGTAAAGGTGGGACATGATTAAAAAGATTACTATGGGAAACCTTTTAATAAGTATAAAACATCTACCAAACATCATTCTCCTATTTATCCACATTTGAGAAATAAAATAAAAACCTAATTTTACCGCTTCTCTTTAGGGGGGTGTAACTCCGAAAGGAGACGTCTAAGAAACAAAATTATTTTGCAGTATTTAAGAAACACCCTGTATAAAGTGTTAATTCAAAGCTCCATGTCAACTAAACGACGTTTTGTTCTTAAAAAAAAACCGAATCTTACGCCTGCTGCCCAAGAGGGTCAAGAGCAGATAAAATTACCAGGTCCAGAAGAGCTCTATGGTTCTGGAGAATGGGGCTTGTTTATTTTTATTACAATATTACAAAGTCAGTTGATATCGCGACAAAATGTTTAAATAGGGTGACAATTATCTACCGCATTACATGGGTACCTAACTTTGTCATTATGAGAGTTAAATTAGCAGAGTTGAGCATGGTAAACTAAAGAAATTTCGTGTCTTTTAGAAAACTGCAAAAATGACAACATTATCAAACGCAAATATCTTTTTAACCACAACAAATAGAAAACAATGTTTAAGAGGCAATGTTCAGATCATTTTGCGCATATAGTGATTAAGATTTAAATATTTTTTTAAGTTAAACTGTTCTAGTTTACAAATCAAACTAACATTTTTTTAAATGACTTATATAATTGGCTGTATGCAGTAGCGGATTGTTCCTTTGAGGCCCTAGGCGCAATTTTGTTATGATACCCTCTATGCTCTGTTTTTTTTTTATATTAAAAATACAATAAAATTCTTAAATAATAACAAGGATTTTTTTTATTTATAATTATTAATTTAATTTGTTTAGTTAGTATCTATCAACACTTAACAATGTTACCTTTCATGTTTTTAAATCTGCAAATTGATCGATAATGTTTTTATAATTTAACATATTAACTAAATCATTTTTTATAAATATACCGGGTGATTCAGTTTGACTGTCGCAGCCCTATAACTTTTTAATTATTGAAAATAACCCCAACAAACCTTATATTTTTGGAAACGGCGACAAATGCTTTATTAAATGATGTGCATTTGTTATCTTTACGATGACGTATGTCAAATCCGCGATAGGCAACTGTTTTTTTTTTAAATTACATAGTATACATTTTTTGGTTGATTCGGATAGAGAATTTAATTCTGAATCCGATCGTGTATTAAAAAAGTATGCATACATTAGAAAATTTTCGAGAAAAATCTTTTCAAAGTTTATTCAAATTATAGCAAACAGTCTATTTAACATAACAAAAAAACGATCAAATCTTAAATATTATACTATACCTAACTATCAATGGAAATGTAATAAAAATTAATTTTTAATAAAAATAAAAACAAATAATAAAAGTCGACATAAAAAAATTAGACTTCCAAACACAGTTGTGCTCTATGAGTAACTTTTTAGAGATGAAAAACTAAAGTAGGCTGTGAAAACAAAAAAAAAACAACAAGAAAAACCGGAAATGATAGAATGTATTTGAAAACTGTTCTGAGTTTGTCTCATTAAATTGCACGTTTTTGGTAATTTAACCGTTTCTCTATCTTGACTATTAAGCGAGATACTTTTATAACCCATCGAATTTGGACCACCCTGTACATGTTCAACTTAAAAATAGTCAATTTATGAATTCCTTCGCCGTTGTGTGCGACAAAAACACTTTATAAACGTTCACAACATTTTTAGAGGCGGACTATTTTTTTGTTACGTAATTTTTGATGCCCCCTAAGACGAAACGCTAGATTCGCGCCTATTGGGTAATCCGCCACTGGCTGTATGCTTATGCATATAAAACAATTTTTTCTGATGCTTTACATGTAAGTTTTGATTAGAAAATTAATTTGTAAATCCTTTAAAAACAAGTCGCAAAGAATCTGAAAAATTTGGCAAATAAAGAAATGGTTGTGTTTGTTAACTGTCTGTATATTCTTGCCTTTTTTTAAATGATGAATTTTTAAGTAATATTTCTGGAGTTTCTTGAAATACTTTTGCATTTGAATCAATTTAGAGTTAAGCATGCTCGTAGCTTTAAATTTAAGATAAAATAAAAGGTGGAAGATACCTTGATTACTTTTGTGAAATAAAAGCGTGTGATCCAAAACGCTGGAAGCGTTACCATTTTTTTCAAAATAATAGTACTCGCATAATCGAAATAAACCATTCGATGGATACGTACGACACTTAAAGCTGCATCCACACCAAGCGAGCGAGCGAGAATATACAAGAGCGAACATTCGCTTGTGGTCGAAAGCTAGATCCACACCAAGCGAGCGAGCAAGAGCGAACGATGTTTTCTGCGCTTGCTGAGGCGGTCTGGACGCCTTTTTTAGCGAGCGAATGTATGATCGCTCGCGCTCGGACATGTTCCGTACTGGGTCGGAACGTTAAAGAAAGATCGTGCACTTGAATATTGAGAATATTGTGTTGATGTTTAAAGGTGTTTAACCTGATTTTGTAAAAAGTCCAACATGCAGTGGACAAATGAACTGATATTGGATTTCATCAATGCCTACCGAGATCGCCCGGAATTATGGGATTGCACAAGCAAATATTTTAAAAACAAAAATAAGAGGGAAGAAGCCTGGAAAGATATATCTGAAAAGTTTGACAGTGAAATTTCCGAATTTAAAAAAAAAAATGGAGTCGTTATTAGCGTCATTTAGACGTGAACGCCAAAAATTACAAAAAAAACCAAGTGGGTCAGGAGTCGACGATTAAATTTTCCGGAATCTTCCGCTTGTAAGTCTTGCAATATACGATTACCGCTATACAACTCGCGATTTTTTAAAAATGTTGTGGTCCACCATCTCCTTTGCTGTCTTTTTTTCTTGCGGTTTAGTAACTTAGAAATTATAATAAAGGAGGCACATGCGATTACACTGTCATCAGCCATGGCGAGCGAGCACATGGATCAACAACGACAATGACAATGTCGTTCAGTTTGGACCAAAGCCGAACATTGTTTTCGACCACAAGCGAATGCTCGCTCTTGCATATTCTCGCTCGCTCGCTTGGTGTGGATGCAGCTTTATAATACTAAACGTGCTAATTTACAACTTGAAAATATACGTATGAATTTTGAAAAAAAACTTGGTTTTGGAATATTGTTTATGAATATGAGGAACACAATAATATGTGTGTACCAATTCGCTAAATATTTTCGAATTATTCTTTTGTTCGCTTTATTTTGGACTATGCACAAAATAATTTTCAGTCTTTTTTTGCGATAGGTAAGTGGAAATAAATAGCAAAAATTACAATACTGTAATTATAAAAAAATTTCTATTGGTTTGTAGTAACATTATTTAAAACAAAAGAACGAATTATATTTGTATGGGGCATGTGCATGAACGCATTTATTGCAGCGAACTATTATTATTAACTAAGCATTTGTAAACTGTTACAGATGGGCATATGCATTCTTTAAATGCTGTTGAAGATCAAAACTTGATGGGATTTTTACATCGGGTCATCGATTTGGAAGAAGCCGACAAGGAAACTATGCATTTGCTCGTGTTTTTGTTGATGCAGTTTTTATCCAGATCAGATCAAGCATTTCCAGCCGAGGAGAAATATATAGCAAAAACCCAATCAATTGTTTTAAGACATTTGTATCTTTTACTAGGATATAGCCAGAATGATAGAGGATTGTACATTCCTCCTCAGCGTCTTCGAGCATCTGCAACGTTTAGCGCGTATTTATCGAACTTGCCTCAGCTTTTAGACCAAAACCATTTAATGGGAAGAATGCTACTACCAACGTCTTTGATCCTTTTGCAATATGCACCTTCACCACACTATATTCCCAACAGCATTGAACTACAACAACCGACTTACAGTTTGTGGGCACTCGAACCTCAATTACGAAGGAGTTGGCTCATGGCGATAGTAGTCTTACTGTACAAGGTAAACTTATATTAAATTGCAACTTCTGGTGACTGTATTTCGTTTTATTTCAGTATCAATACAGTCAACATCCTCATTGCACGCAATTAACATCTTTAATTAGAATAGTTCTGAACACTTTAGATTCACAACGCCATCATTGTAGAAGAATCCCTGCCACTGTGATCATGGGAGGACCACCTACGCGATCAAGGGGTAAGAATATACGTTTTATATTGAATAATGGTGCATAAAATTCTTTGAATAGAAATTTTGAACAAAGAAAATAATTATAACCATTGGATTAGTATTTCTAACGCAGAACCAATATATTTATGTGTTTATACCGGCTGGATAAAAAAACAGTAATTTTTATTAAATTGTCGCGACATAGAATCTTGAATAAAAATATTAACATCTAATTCTTACAATATTAAAGATTGAACTGATGTCGACTTTATGGTAAATATGCAACAGTTTAACCACTATGTTACACAAACCCGCAATTCAGTTTAAATTTTTTTGTAGCTATTTCTGCCCTAGTTTGATCACGTTTTTTCATAATTTTTTAGTTTTTGATACAAAATCCCTCAAATTATATGTTTATATTCGTTTATCCCTATAAAACAATGAATCGGTTTTTTGCCATACCATTTGCAATTCTTAATCACGATCAGTTCTTGTGTTTTGGTTTTGGATATGTTGTTTCTTGATACCTATTTGAGAATACTTGTAATATCGTTTAATATACATATAACAGATTTTAGTTATTTCTGTTTATTGAAGCAGTCGTTTATTTGGGACAAATGCCGATCATAACAACAAAAATTTTCATTTTGATAATAAGTTTTAGTATAAATTTAAGCCAAAACACTGGACTATTATTTTGATGTTGTTGTAAAACATATTTGTATTATTTTAGAGCTAACGTGTTTAAAACACATGATTTTTTAATAAAGCTGTAAAACTTTTAAGGTAAATCAACGTTTGTGGTTTATTTTAAATTAAAAATTGCAATGATTTGACGAGTCGAAATATAACAAATATTAAACATTTCGTTTTTTTTTCGGACTATGCTGCAATGATAGTTATAAGGAATTTTAATGTTATTAGAAATAAATTTTTCACACAAGCTGATTGTTAAGCTACAGCAATATTTACCATTAGCGGAACAAAGGTAAAATTTTCAGTATTTTCACGTTCGATTAACACTGGATGGAAATAACTGTCAGTGAAAATTTCCACTTTTCGGAACGATTTAACAAAAATGAACGTTTATTATTATCTATCCGGTATATTTTAGATGTAAGTCAACCATCTTTGGGTACAGAAAATGAACATGGAGACCGTTTAACAACTCCTCCGTTATCTCCAATGTATTCGTTAAATGGACAGTCGGCACAAGTGTCCATGAGTGGAAAAGGAGGAAAAATGCAAGTTGTTTACACCAAGCCATCTTCCGCCTCCAATATGGAAACACATTGGGAAGAGAATCTGCAATCGGAAATGTGGGATAAGAATATGCGAACAGATTTTAGCCTCGACGCTGAAGATTCTGAATCGGAACTACTGGCAATTCCTGAAAGTGATGTATCAGACAGTACATTACAGGGAAGTATTCAGGTAAGGTGTAATGCATATTAATTAAAAATATTATAACGACAAATCCAAAATTCAAAGTATAGCTTAAAATAAAGGCCCATGGAAATTTCATGTCCTACGTGATTAATCGTACACCCTGTATAACACAATGTGTTTTATTCCTTCAAAGGACTCTTTTGAAGAAGCCATTGATGAAACCAGTTACCCTCTACAGAAAGTTAAAAAGGCTTGCGCAATAGAAAAAGTCCACGAACCATTAAGAACAGCTTTTAAAATGTCGAAGACGACACACGTAAGTCAAAGTGTGAAAGCATTTACAGAAAAACGACCTACCTGGTTTATCGGAAGTGAAGAAGATTCCTTGAAAACCACCGAAAATAAAAAGTCAGATTCTGGGTACAAGACATCTTCGCCTTCGGAAATTAAAAATTTTATGCCGGAGCTAACAAAAAATTGTTCGAAAAAAGGACGTTTGAATACAAGCAGTTTAGCAAGTACGATTGCAGTGGTAGCAGGAGTTCCAAACATACAGATGGCAAAAACTATCACCACAGATTTCCATCAGCAAGTTGCAACTCCAACAGATATACAGCAAACAACCAAACATGTTTCGTCTGGTAAACATAAAAAAATCGTGGAGGCAATAACACCGATTTGCATTCCCGCGTCAGACTGCAACGATTGTTATAAAAACAATCAACTTCCACCCATGCTACCAGCACCATCACTGGAAAGACTCTTACCCATTGGATCCGCTAGATCTCCAGGTATTAATTTCACAATTAAATTCCAACTGAAATATGAATAAAATGCTTTTTTTAAGTACTAAAAAGTTTACCACAAGTACATTATGAGGATATCAATTCTCGATCACCAGACTCACCACTTTCAAAAATGGATTTAATGATACTGGGTAATATTAATAGTATTCTTACTTTGACCGGTCATTGATTTTTGGTCAGTTGTCCGTTACCTGGACTGACAATTGACCGGTCACAGCAATAAGATTGATGTAAACTAAAATAGCTAGAACTTTCTTTTAATGTCTTAGCAAATTACTTGCGTCAACTTAGAGCTACTCGAATTTCATGTTGCATTTTTAATGTAAATGAATTTGTTATCAGTGTTGTACTTTATTTGACAACGCATCACGCCATAAATATGACAAAGAAGGCAGTAACAATTGCATAGAGAATGATTATAATATTATTGAAATAAAAATTGCAGTTTTAATAATCAAAAATTATTTTTTAATGCTAACTATAAATAAATTTCACTTTAATTTGTTATTTCGGTTACTTATATTTTTCTCAGTTTAAATAATTTCGCAGACGTTAATAAATCGCCATTTTTCATTACAGTAGTGTTAAGTGACGGAGACCTCTTTCAAAATTAATAGTTTATAAAAACTACGGACTTAATATGTTGATTTTGTCCAATTTGTTTTACTGAAGAGATGTTTGATAAGACAGTAATTTTAAAAAAATGAGTAAATTATATAATATAAGTAATTTAAATCAAGTATTTCATTATAAGTATATTCAAGTATTTTTTCAGGGTTTTACAGGGTGTCCCAGATTACATTTCCAGCATGGGGATCTCGCTTATTATAAGAGAAACAGGTTTGGTTGAATTAGATGAATTATTCCTTAGTATGAGAGGAGCCACAATCAATTTCTAAAAGTACAAAATTCCTCGTACTTCAGATGTTACAGCAAAAAATATTAAAATGTCGAATTTCTTTTTTCTCTCATAACTTTTTTGTCTTAATCATTAGAACAATTTTATTTGTACTTTTTAATGTAGAATGTAACTGTTATTTTTGATTTTTTTTAACACCTTCTATTTTTGAGATATTACCTCTAATTTCATTGTTTCTAATGGGCTGCGAAGTTGGCTATGGAATAGTTAAATGTGCTTTTTTTTCTCGTTTAAATGATATATTACTTGCTATACCTATTTTTATAAATAAGTCACAAAATGAAAAAAAAATCGTATTTTACCCATCACTGATCAAGCTATCTATAAAAATAAAAACAAAAAACAACTAATTAAATGTCAAATGACAGTTACTATTTGTCTGCGGTATCATTTATTAGAATTTCATATTATTGTTGTGTAATTCGATAGTCCTTGTAGTAATTATTGTTATAATGATGGCTACATTTAAAAATAGCGAAAAATGTTACATGTTGAGTTGCTACATTCTTTACCATAAAAACTGTGTAGAAGCTGAGCGAATATACTTATTATCGGGATATAAAATAAAAATTTAACTAAAATAGGTTAGGTTTCACAAAATTTTCAAGCGTGCCGTGGAAAACAAAAAAAATCTTAATCAACAAATGTCATTTAAACGTCAGTGTGGTATTTAATTGACCTTTGTTGATTAAGATTTTTTTGTTTTCCACGGCACGCTTGAAAGTTTTGTGAAACCTAACCTATTTTAGTTAAACTTTTATTTTTCATTTCTTATTAGTTTTGCACTAAAATTAACTTATGATTACATCATTGAATTCAGAAAAAAAATGTCTACCAGATAAGTAAAAACAAATAGATGGTGCCATTTGGAAAAAAAAATTGACTATCGTTTGACATATAAGTTGAACTTGAAAAAAATTGAAATCCAATTCAGTTTATAGTATTTGAGGAGCCATTTCATTTACTTTTTTGTTCACCAAAATCGGACCACAAACAACGGAGTTACAGCTTGCGGCGTTTTTTGTGTGACACCCTGTATATAAAAATAGATATAGCAAGTAATATCTTATTTAAAAGAGAAAACAAAAGCACATTTAACTATTCCATAGCTAACTTCGCTGCCCAAAAGAAACAATGAAATTAGGGGTAATATCTCGAAAATGGAAGGTATTAAAAAAAAATCAAAAATAACAGTTACATTACAAAAGTACAAATAAAATTGTTCTAATGATGAAGACAAAAAAGTTATAAGCGAAAAAAGAAATTCGACATTTTCATATTTTTTGCTATAACATCTGAAGTACGCGGAATTTCGTACTTTTTAAAAATTGATTGTGGCTCCTCTCATACTAAGGAATAATTCATCAATTTAAAAAAACCTGTATCTCTTATAATAAGTGAGATATCCATTCCGGAAATGTAATCTGGGACACCCTGTATAGGCAAGCAACTCTATCATTATGCCATTTTTTTGGCCACAAGATTTTATATACCTACATCTTAAGATTGTTAAAAATTTGACCTGCCTCCTTCTTGGAGAACCTATGACTCGCGATTTTTCTACATCAGTTTTTGACTCTCATTTGTTATTTTAAGCTTGCGATGTAGTAATAAAAAGGTGAAATAAAATAACATTTAATTTAAAAAAATAGTTAGGCAGTATTTAAAAAGTTGTTAAATTTTTATATTGTGATAACTTTGAAATTTTGAAAATTGCAACATTAGTATGCGATTTTTTTGACTTCTGGTAAATTTAAATGGTTTCGGTTGCCCTAGGAAACAGCTTAAGTTTTGGAAACGCGACTGAGGTGAATTTTAGAGATGTTTATGCAATATCTTCGGAAAAATTAAGTATGTGATTTTATTTGGATTCGTTAGCCTTCTCTTGCTTATTTTAAATGGTGTGACTTAGTCTAATGTGAACAATTGTAATTGATGTTGGGAGACTATTTATTAAATTTTTAATTGGTGAGAATCCGATAAATGGTCAAAATTCGTAACTAACTGGTCAAAAACTTACCGACACTGACCAGTCACTGACCAAACTCAAAACCGCACGCACACTTTAAACATTGATGTTGTGGTAGTTTTTTTTATTGGTAAATCAAATGAAGTGCTCACATCTGAATGTTTCCAGATTCGCCTAAGGATACAGTATTTTCACCTTCAATCGATTCCCAACTTGAAATACCAAGTCAAGAACGCCTTTTACCGATCGGCCAGCATAACAAAGACTTCACACAAATAATTGATAAAGTTAGACAGGAATTAGGTATTAATAGCGAATATCAAAAAGCCATTAACAATACAAAATTAAATAAGAAACCTGAAGATTTGTCACATTGTCACAGTCCTAAACGATTAATTAAACAAGTGGCGCTAGAGAGTCCACCTAATCAAGGCGACTCGGAAGAAACAATCTTATGCAGAACTTTTAACACAAACAACAAAAGTGAGTAATGTGCCTTATAATTATTGTTGTGTTAACTCTTGACTTATTTTTTGAAGAAACTATTCTGAATCAAAGGCAAAGAATGAAAAAAATAGGCCCTTTTACGATAGGTTCACACTCATTGGGCGACCCTGCACGACTTGGATCTTGGTATAATCCCCAAATTTCACTAAATGTAGAAGGGAATGATTTAAAACAAAGTTTATTTAGAACAGGAGATGATTGTGTTAATGAAAGGTACTGTGTCTAATATAAGATTTAATGCAGTTATTTGCGTTAAAATAATTAATAAGCCTCAAAAATTTGGCTTTATTGTTTAATTACTTATGTTAGGGAGAATATGTATACTAAAACTTGTTGGTTATATCACCGGTTCCCAACCTTTTTTGACTCGCGATCTCAGAAATCATACAGGGTGTTACGTAATTCATAGTGAAAACTTTAAAGGGGTAAAGTAGACATCAAATAAGGCCGATTTAACCCAAAAAGTCTATATGTGTGTTTCGGAGATATTTGACAATTTCCCTAGTTTTTATTAAATATCTGTTACTTATTGCAACTGAGTGTTCAAATTTTGTACACGAAGATATCATGTCAATTAGTATAATTCTGCATACAGTCTTAAATCTGGTTCTGCATCAAGTTTGTTCCAGTACATCGATTTCAGCAGTGTATCGAGAAAGCTGTCTCACAAATACGGGGTGATTGATTGGGACCGGGCATTAAAAATATATGAAGAATGAAAAAGGGTATTGATCTGAAACTTTGGCTATGACCATAATGGCATATGATCTGTTTAATGAAAATATTTTTAACATGGCGACATCCGGAAATACCGAAAGTTAACGTCTACTTTCTTATTTTAAATATAATGGTCCATTTTTATTGCAATTTTTGATTTACCACGTTATTTTAGAGGGAATTTTGATAACATTTCCTGTACCTAAGGGGAGTAAATTTTTAGATTTTTGGACCTTTTTGTTTTTTTTTAAATTTTCAACGTGATACTACCGCCACCATTTTAAAGAGAAAACGCTTGAATGTAGACCATGCATAGAAGAAATCTTGCAATCGATACTTACAGGGGGTCGAAAATTTAATTTTCTTTTAATACAACTTCAGACCATTAAAACTCTTTTTTTTCAAATACAATGCCTTATTTATTTTTTCATTTTCTAATGCACAATTAAATTCTGCATGAATCTGTATTAGCGTTTCCTATACCAATCTGCAATAATTTCCGAGTTATTAAGAATTTTTAATAATGTGAAGAGAAATTGTCACATTTTTAAATAGTAAGCCTTGAAAATGACAAAAATTGGCAATATTAATAACTGTAAACCGCTTTTATCGTCTTTGTCTGAAGTATCCATGAAAATGGAAAATCAAGAGTATTCAAACTCGAATATTTTGAACTTATTTTATATTCAACAAGAATGTCACAATATTATTGAAAGAACTTGCCATGTGTTCAGTGTGAGGTCTCCTCATTTGACTGTAATGACCAATGAATAGAATCATTTTTTTTTGCAATTTAGAAGAGTGAGTTCTGCTAGTATTCGATCTAAGCGTGTGACAAATAATGAAACTAATGAAGTTAACATTCTGGGATATTTTATTGACCATCCCCAGCGGTCAATTCGATTGGCAGCGCAAGACAATTAGTCCCATCTCTCCCCCCAACCCCTGTGATAGGCCACGCACTTAGGTATAGGGAATGCTATCAAAAGTCCCTCTACAATAGCGTGTTAAATCCAACAATGAAATAAAAAATAAACCATTGTATTTAAAATAAGAAAGTATACGTCAACTTCCGGTATTTCCGGAAGTGTCGCCATCTTCAAAATATTTTCATTAAACAGATCATATGCCATTATGGTCATAACCAAAATATCAGATCAATACCCTTTTTCATTCTTCATATATTTTTAATGCCCGACACCAATTAATCAGGGATGCGCAAAAGTATGGAAACAGACAAATATCTAAAATATCATTAAAGATACTAAAATGAAATTTTGTATCTAAAGTCTGTTTTATACTACACTATTTTTTCGTTAAAGAAAATCGTATACGATTTTCTAGTACGGTGTCAATCAGAAATTAAAAATCTTGAACGAAAAATTCGTACGAAATTACTACCGTCCCTATATGCGTCCAATTTTAGCATGCGCGCATGCGTATTCTACTATTACTGTATCTGACCGCATGTCATTTATGGGTTAGGTTAACTGAGACAATGAAACGATGTTAAATACTACTTATTACCGTTATCCCTCACAATTTATTTTGTAGGAATAAATATGTAGAATGAAACAAGCGTTAAATATACGTTAAATTTGAAAATGATTCGCTTTCTGTTGTGATCAAATTGAACATTTGACATGGTTACTCAAGGTGCCAACAAAATATGATAAAAGTTATTAAAAAGTAAACAAAATATATTGGGGTTTTCGTACCAAAAAATAGTAAATGTAAAAGGTTGATATTTTCCATGCTAAATTCTTGAACGAAATTTTTGTATCAAAAACAGTATACGATTTTCTTAAACGAAAAAATAGTATAGTATAAAACAGTCTTAAGCGTTATCGTATTTTTCGGATTCGATGAAAATACTACGACTTCCGGTGCAACCGAAAGCGGCCTCAAACTTTGAAATTGTAAATGGAATACCCTGTTAATTTTTATATTTTTGGATTCCTCTTAAAATTTACTTTATTAATGTATGGGGTTATATGGGTCTAAAGTCAATGGTTTACGTAAAAATTACATTTTTATGAAAATTTTGAGCGATACAGCACCTTCAACTTTTTTTAAACATTTAAGTTCTTTAAAAAGGCAGTAATTAGATTAACAATAGATTAATTAACACTTTGCGCTAGCTACATTTTTAAAATATTATACAGGGTGTTTTACGGTTGTTCAAACTCGTGAAACTTTAAACATCGATAACTAATTTTTCTTAAATGCAACACCCTATATGTTTGTACATAGTCTTGTAGAAAACTTGATAGTCTTTCAAAAACATTAACCATGTTTTATTCTTAAAACTGATATTTTTCGAGATATCGCGATTTCATTGTAAATTATTAGGGCAACATAATATTTTCGAGTAGGCTATGAAGATAGGCAGCGGTAATTTTGGAATAATTGAAAATATTACGTTGCCCTAATAATTTACAATAAAATTGCGATATCTGGAAAAAAACAGTTTTAGTTATAAAACATCGTTAATGTTTTTGAAGAAGAATTAAATTGTCCATAAGACTGTGTAAAAAAATTAGGGTGTTGTATTTATTTAAGAAAAATGAGTTATCAATGTTTTAAGTTGTACACGTTTGACCAAGCGTAAAAAAACTTGTTGTATAATATTTTTAAAATGTAGTTGTTGCAAAGTGTTTATTAGCTTACGGTCAACCTAAATTTCAAAAATAAATTTGCATGCCTTTTTAGTTCTTAAATGTTGAAAATTTTTGAAAGTGCTGTATCGCTCAAAATTTTCATAAAAATGTCAATTTAACGACAACAATTGACTTTAGATCCATGTAACCTTACCTATACATTTTTAAATGTAAATTTAAAGTGGAATTCAAAAATATAAAAATATACAGGGTGTTTTAGGTCCGTTTCCGGTTGAACCGGAAGTCATATTGCAAGCTCAATATTTTTATCGAATCCGGAATATACGATAACGGTCAGATATCAAATTTCATTGAAATATATTTAATAGTGTTCTAGATGTTTGTTTCTATACTTTTGGGCATCCCTGTATAAAAAAAGCTTGATAATTGGTGTTAGCTAACTTCAACAATAGATTGATATAGCACAATTTATTACTTGCAGGTGCTCAGAGTGTGGTACAATTAAAGAAGAGTATAGCGATGAAGAAATTGGCTTATGCATTGTAACTTTGGGAACTTTTATACATAGAGAACCAGCATTAGCGGCTCCAATGTTACCAGAAATTCTGAATGTTGTTGCAAAGTACAGTATTATATATTTTTTTAAATTTAAACTGTATTAGTGTCTATAAAAAATGTTTTTTAAGGGTTTCTACAAATGCTATGTACCCATGGCAGAGTGAAAGCAATATACATTTACCAGGCGGGGCTGTGAGTGTTGCACATCAGTTTTTGCGATGTGTATTGCATCAATTGGCTCCCAATGGTGTGTTTATGCAAATGTTCCAAACTCATGCAATCGGTAAGTTCAATTATTTATTCGAAAACAGAATAGTTTGCAGTAAGTAAGAAAAATATTATTTAGACCATTTCTAACTTTCAAAACTTATCTTTATAGAAATATTTATACTCACTGATTTGAATTTAAAACTAATATTGGAACGTCTTTGGATTATATTTTCTGAATTGATAAAATCACTAAAACGTTATAAATAAATAATTATTGATCTAAGATTTTTTGCAGAAACAACACGGGTACAATTTTTCAAAAGTATAGCCCAAGCTTTAATAGATTTTAACGAATTAAATCCATTAGCACCACTACAACTTCTGTTAGAGGTACGTATTTCGTTCGATTTTGAAAATAACATACATTTTACAAATAATCGTAATTACGTGAAATTTTTAGACATTAAATTCTAAGAAAACTTTTCCCGTTGATTCACTACCCACGATATTAGAAAATATGGCGTGTTATTTAGAATGTTTACCATTGGAAACTATAAGTTCTACAGCAACATTATGGAGTACTGTATTACCGCAGTTAGAAACATTCTGCAGAAGAATATTGTTTCTCATAGGAAATCTTGAAGAAGTTTCTAGTTTGTTTAAAATTATGGCTTCAGTATTGAAAATACCTGTGATCTCTCAATTTAAGGTAGGTAATCTATGATAAATAAGTAAATTGCTTAAAACTTCATACTTAAGTTATTTACGGCCACAAGGATAATTTATACGACGAATTTTTTATTTTCCATGAAAAATGGGAAAAGTGCAAGGGCTATACAGGGTGTCCAGATTACATTTCCAGCATGGGATCTCGCTTATTATAAGAAATACAGGTTTGTTTATATCAATTTTAAAAGTACAAAATTCTTCGTACTTCAGATGTTATAGCAAAAATATAAAAATGTCGTTTTTTTTGTCTTATAACTAGTTTCTTTTAATCATTAAATAAATTTCATTTGTACCTTCTGAAGGTACTTTTTTATGTAGAATGTAAGTAACTATTACTTTAGATTTTTTTATGACTCTTCATTTTTGAGATATTACGTATAACTTCATTTTTTCTTATGGGCCGTCAAGTTGGCTTTGGAATAGTTCGATGTTTTTCCTCTTTCTAACGATGTATCACATGTCATATCTGAGTGGTGTTATGGCAGAAGTTAATATGTCCAAAATTTTCATTTTTTAGTTTTCAGTTGAAATGTCTTCTTTAAAGGGGTTTTCATAAGTTGGCACAATTCGATAAGTCAAAATTTTACAGAAGAGAGGGCTATGGGCAGTGGCAAATATTGATATGTTTTAATCTGTAAAAAGGGAGGTGCGCAAAACATGATATGTCACTTATTTGGTATTGCTCATGTCTCATACAGGGTGTTGCTTTACGTAACGGCCAAACTTAAGGAGCATGTTCCTTGAGTCAATTTAAGCAAAAAATGTTGTATAAACCATAGTCCAAAACTCGATGGTTATCGAGTTACAGACCTTTAGTTTATTAAAAAAAAGTAAATTTTAACATAAAAAAGTATGAAATACCGCTTTTATCTTCTAAAATATTGATTTAACGACAAAATGTTTTATATAAAAGATGCATGGCTATCTTTTCTGGGCTTTATGGTGTACTCGATTTTGTTTTGTTTTTTTACGGTTTATTTGCTATGGCAACCAAGCTACTTATTTTAAATAGAACTCCCCGTATATTATTACATTTTTGGATTCGTCTTTAAATGTACTTTATAAAATGTGAAAGATCATATAGGCCTAAAATTAACCGTTTTCGAGTAATTAATTTTTTTCCCGAAAATTTTGAGCGATGTTGCAACAAACATACCCTGTGTTATATTTCAAAATTTAAATAATACAAATCGTGTACACAGTTATAGAAAGCATAACTTCCAAACGAATTTCGGTTGTCACTACACATTTCTTAAATATTGAAAATTTTTGAAAGAACTACATCGCTCAAAAATTTTCGAGAAAAAAATTAATTACTCGAAAACGGTTAATTTTAGGCCTATATGATCTTTCACATTTTATAAAGTACATTTAAAGAGGAATCCAAAAATGTAATAATATGCAGGATGGAGGATGTTCTATTTAAAATAAGTAGCAAATAAACCGTAAAAAACAAAACAAAATCGAGTACACCATAAGGCCCAGAAAAGATAGCCATGCATCTTTTATATAAAACATTTTGTTGTTAAATCAATATTTTAGAAGATAAAAGCGGTATTTCATACTTTTTTATGTTATAATTTGCGTTTTTTTATAAACTTTACAGGTCTATAATTCGATAACCATCGAGTTTTGGACTATGTGTTCTTTATATGTATAACCTTTTTTGCTTAAATTGACTTAAGGAACATGCTTCTTAAGTTTGGCCGTTACGTCATGCAACACCTGTTAATATAATAATTGTATTTATGCTAACAATAAGTCTGCTTATTCCGTAAATGCAAATTTTTAATAAAATACCCGCGATTTATATATTTTTTGATATTCTATGGGTAAAAATTGGCAGTTTTTTTTTTAAACTGTGGGTGGCTTATTTTGCCTCAGTAGGGGGCTAAATTTGCAGTAGAGCATCAAATATGCACTTTATTATCATGTGGCTTAATCCATGGGGTGTCATGAGCCACACCTTGAATTTTTTTAAATCCAAGTTTTTACGAGTTCTGAGCTTTTGTCAAACTATAGGGCATGCAGTTTGTATCCTTTCCTCCAATTTTCAAACACAGAACCTTTCAAGTTTTATAATTACATGAAAAAACGTAAAAGACTGAGGAAAAATGGCTCAAGTCACCCCGCGCGACGGTACTATGTAGGTGTCATCCTCGTCCCCCACCCCCAGATTAAAGATCATTTTGATTGAAAACAGGTAGATGTCAAAGTATGAACATAACCATTTATTAAACTTAATTGTGATTATATACATTTAGTGATTTTATAATAACGACTGAAAGTTATAACTGCACATAACTTGGAAAATTAAGAAAAATTGTATTTTATTAATATTATATTAAGTTAGGCATGAAACGATTGTTGGCTTTGCAATATATAATGTGCTTTTTACGCTTCTCTTTAATGATATATCCATTTACATAAATAACTCAGAAAATCAAGGAAAACCGCATATTATCATTATAATTTTAAGTTAGCTCTAAAATAATATTGGTAAAATATGTTTTAATTTTATTTTCTGGGTTATTTATTTAAACAGATATTACAAGTGGTATATCATTAGAAACAGGAGAAAAAAGCACGTTTAACTATGTCAAAGCCAACTTGACCGTTTAACATGTATCATAGCATAGTTAACGTAGAATAATATCGGTAAAATACGGGTTTTCTTGATTTTCCAAGTTATCTATAAAAACAGATATGACAAAAGATATACCTATCGTTAAAAACAGGAGAAAACAGCACATTTCACTATGCCAAAATCAACTTGCCCCTTTTATACGTTTCATGGCTAACTTAGAATAATATCGGTAAAATACGTTTGTTTTTGAGTTCCTGAATGATTTCTAAAAACAGATATAACAGATATATCGTTAGAAAGAGGAAAACAACTATTCTAAAGCCAACTTGACGGCCTATAAGAAAAAATGAAGTTTGGGATAATATCTCAAAGATAATAGTTATATTCTCCATTAAAAAGTACCTTCAGAAGGTACAAATAAAATGTATTTAATGATTAAGCAAAAAGTTATGAAAGAAAAGAAATTCGACACTTTCATAATTTTTGCTATAACATTTGAAGCACGAGGAATTTTGTAGTTTTAAAAATTGATTGTGGCTCCTCTCATACTAAGGA
Organism: Elmis aenea; assembly: GCA_947652605.1. NCBI lineage: Eukaryota > Metazoa > Arthropoda > Insecta > Coleoptera > Elmidae > Elmis > Elmis aenea. Next base: position 21,490,101 of record OX393584.1, read on the forward strand.
ATAATTCGTCTAATTTAAACAAACCTGTATCTCCTATAATAAGCGAGATCTCCATGCTGGAAATGTAATCTGGGACACCCTGTATACAGGGTGGTGCTTTTTTCGATGCTCACCATTGCTATCTTGGAAACGGTAAGAGATACAAGGTCGGTTAAATTAGAGAAAAGTTGCACATTTTTATGACGATTAAGAATCTGAAAAGAAATCCTGGATATTTTGATTCGTTTTTAATTTATTACAAAAAAACTGAAAAATGTGATTTTAGAAAAATATTATTATCTTCCTTACCATCGACGCGATTTCATTTTAACTTCGTAACTCTATGTTTTTGACCGCCCTGGGTTTGATGACGTCAACAGAAATTTTCTAAGCCTTCTAGATTTCAAGTTGCGATAGTCAACTTTTTTATTTCTTATGGCCACCATATTGGATTTTTACACCATCAGACAGACAAAAAAATTAGCTTTTTAGATTGGTAACCAACATACCTTTTTTCTTTCAAAAAACTTGTTTTATAAATAATTATAAAATCGTGAATGTTCTGAAAAACAATTGAAATTATAATATAAATAGAAGTCACAAAACATTTTATAGGTCTAATAAAAAAACGAAATGACAATAAATTTAAAACACCAGATAAATAATTATTTAAATTGTTTAAAGTGCGCGCCGTTATGTATGATGTTAGTCCTCAAATTCATTTCGTCCACTGCCTTTAGGATAGTTTGTCTCGATATAGTCGAAAGCATTTTTGATTTTACGGCGAAGAAGTTCAATATTTTCCGTTAGGGTTGCATAAACAACATCAATGTAAAAGTAATCCATAGGCGTTAAACATGGCGAACGCGGAGGCCAATAACAGGACCAAACGTACCAAGTCATGAATTTTGAAAGCGTACATCTAAATTAATATCATTTTACAATGCGGGCGTTGTGAGGACCAGCTCCTTCTTGCTGAAACTACTGATGATTTTGAATTGTTAATAATGGCAATTAGCCTAACATATCTTCTAAATATGTTTCCAACAATCTTAATTTCGTAAATTTCGTTATCATTAGACCAATAAAATGTTCTGTAGCTTTTATTTATATAATAGTTTCAGTTGTTTTTCAGAGCATTCTCGATTTTATTAATTATTTACACAAATTTTAAAATTTCAACATGTTTTTTGAAAGAAAAAAGGTATGTTGGTTACCAATCTGGAAAGCTAATTTTTTTGTCTGTCTGATTGTGTAAAAATCCAATATGGCGGCCATAAGAAATAAAAAAGTTGACTATTGCAAGTTAAAATCTAGCAGGCTTAGAAAATTTCTGTTGATGTCATCAAACCCAGGACGGCCAAAAACATAAAGTTACCAAGTTTAAATGAAATAGCGTCAATGGCAGGGAAGATACTAATATTTTTCAGTTTTTTTGTAATAAATCAAAAACGAATCAAAATATCCAGGATTTCTTTTCAGATTCTTAATCGTCATAAAAATGTGCAACTTTTCTCTAATTTAACCGACCTTGTATCTTTTACCGTTTCCAAGATAGCAATGGTGAGCATCGAAAAAAGCACTACCCTGTATACGTTATTTATAGCCAAATTAAGGATTATTAGCCCTTAAATAATTTATATTACGATGTCTCATTTCCCGTGGAAAATGTAGAAAAATAAATAGTTATTAAACATGTTAAAACACCCTTCTTTGCTAATTTACCCACCTTTTTATCTCTATTGATTATCGAGATTTCTCTGTTTTGCTTGTTGGATCATAAACTCTGTATAGAAATGAAATATTGATTTTCACGGTTTAATAACTGCTTTTTTTTATTGTTTTAGGGAATATTGGAACCATTTTCCAAGGTTTTAAGTTATGCAATACAAATGCACATACTAAAGTATAATAGTTTGGTTGACTTGTGTTACCTATGTAATCGAGCATTTACTAAGGTAACATACCAAATTATCTTTTCAGCTTGTGTTTCATATTTCATTTGATGTTTCAGGAACGAGATAAATTAATTCTTAGCAGAATGGTGGTGTACGAACTAGTACAGGCTCTGAAATTTAAAACTTCCATACCAGACTCCAATTTATTAATGTTAATCAACTTAATTCTTCAGGTAATTTTGCCTCAGTAAATGGGAACGCCGTTGAGTTTGTTTTTTTTCCCCGTAGGATACTGGTGGATCAATACCAATTAGTGTAGTTGTTAAAGATTCCCTTCCAAACATAGAAAGTGGTCCAGTTTATAATACAAATGTTGCAGAATGTATGCGCTTGCATTTAGGGGATGTCGTTGATTTTTTAACAGACTTTCATACACTTACAAAAATGAAGGTAAATGCACTTTATAAATTAATTTAAAGGGTGTACCTGTATAATTGTTGCAATCAAATTAATTATTATTTAATTATGTGTTAATTCAAGTTATGCTTAACGACTCTAATATTCAATCTTTCGGTTATGATTAAGTTTTAAAAGATACAGTTTCTTAGTAACGCTTTTTCTGATCAATCAGGGATAATAAATAAACCAAAAAATATTTTGTTATTTGCAATTAATACTTTGTTTTGTATGATCACTGTTAAATTACGTCTTTGTATTTTCTTCAATTTCTTCAATCAGCCCATGATTTAAATAACTTAAAAATCTGTAGAATATACAGATCTGAGTAATCGTGATTTCAAAAAAATATTTTTTTGTATATCTTAGATCTAAATTTTTTTAAATGATTTTATTTCTCATATAATTATTTTTTACAAATAATTTTACTGGTATTGACGAAGGTCGTTTAAAAATTACTGCCATGAGGTCAAAGATTTGAAAATTGGAACACAATTATTTGCGAAAATACGAATTATTTTCATGTATATTTTTTAGAGCTACTGTAAAGGAATAAACATAGGTTTAAATGAAGATACCTTAGGAGGTATAATTAAAGGTGCAATTGCTCAATATTTAGCTTTAGAGATAGCGAAAGGTAATGGACGAGACAACAGAGCCGTAACGAGATATTTTCCATGGTTGTACAATGCTTCTTCAATACAGCAAACGTAAGCAACTTTGCATGAACATAGTTTTACGAAAATTGAATTTTTAAATCCTCAAGATCTCAAGTACGAAATTTTTTATTTTTTTAGACCACTTGTATTTGCAAACAGATTTTTAAAATGTTTGGCCCAAGTTTAAGCCAATAAGACATAATATTTTCATTTAGAACATTTAAATTTCTACTTCTTGAACGTACGAAACGGATATTTCATAATATTTGAAAATTCTGTGATTGCACTATTTACGCGTCTAATAAAGCAAAGTTTTTACCTATAAATTATAAACAGAGCAGCAATAACTCGAGAAATATTAGTTTTAGACGATGAACCTTTTTACTGTTATTAGACAGTTAAATTATCTATAAGAAAATGTAACTAAATACAGGGTGTTCCATTTAAAAAATTGACTTACTCGTGTTTAAAATTCAGCTTAATGGACCGACAAAAACAAACCCTGTGTATTAGTTTAAAAGTTTAATTATTCTGTGGGCACTATGAGAGTATTGTAAACGAAACTTTCGAATAATATAACACTAGTGTTTAAAAAAAAACAAATTGAAAAATAAAATTTTAAAATCGAAAATTTAAAAAACAATTGAATATAAAATGTAACAACATATTTAAAAGGAATTGCAATCCTCTAAATCAAGGGTTTTTAACTTTTTTTGTTCCATGGACCCCTTGCCAGTCAGGTGAAAGCCATGGACGCCTTCTCAGAATGAAGTTTTTTTTTAAATGGTTTTGGTATTGCGATGTAAAAATATTTATTCAGGACCACAGATACAGCTAATACTACTGTCATTTAATGCATATATTCATAAGTAAAGGAAATCTAGATTTCAGTTAGAAGTTAGTAAAAATAAAGATAATAAATTAATTTTTCCCATCAAAGCTCCCCTTGAAATCTTTCCACGGACCCCCTCTCTAAATGTTTTACAAAAGACATTAAAGCTTTATCTCCTAAAATAATAAAGGTACAAATAGGGAAGTTCTTACTAGGACATTTTGTATACAGGGTGTTTCACTTTTCCATGGGACACTATTGCTATCTCCGCAAATAATGAAAATACAAGGTTGGTTAAATTGGACAAGCAAGGGTCGAAATAAAACAGTTGAAGTTGGTTATTGTTTTTTTCCATGGCAACTTTGATTTTTTCTTAAGATTTTGTATTTTTTTAGGTTATTTAGCCTTATTTTTGAAAATAGACATACAAAATATTATATCATTGTAAAGAGAAAAAAATAATCTTTAAATCTAAGTCATCACCTACTATGATTGCTATTAAAAAAAAAAAGTTGTTTAGTCAAATATCTCGCACAGTAATTTATAAATAAAAATCTGACTATCATCATCTTATAGCAAACAAAATCTCCAAAACATTTTTCCTTTGGCGTAATTGTGTATTTGCAACAATAGCCGAGATATCGAGGATTTAAAATGTTGATCGATTTTGGTTTTTTTGTTATATCACGCAAGCCATGGAATTTTTAAACAAAACAAGATCTTGTTTAAAATGCACTCCTAAACAGCTGTTTGTCCCATTTAACCAACCTTGTATTTTCATTATTTACGGAGATAGTAATAGTGTCCCATGAAAAAGTGAAACACCCTGTATATTTTCACATATATCATACTTTAAAAAGAAGAAAGCAATTAAATTTACTAAAATGAAGTAGTAGAAATTTTTATGTTATTATTGGTGTTTGATAGTAGTTTTGGCTAGAGTAGTCATTGCTTATGAGATGTTTTTTTTTAGACCAAGGGAGTTTATAGAATGCATTGGCCACATACGACTTTTGTCGTGGTTGTTACTGGGCTCCTTAACACATATCGCTTTACATGGAATAACATCTGTTCAAAACAGTTGTCAGCCAATTCCTCAGGAAGCATCCTGTCAAATTGCCGATCATGTGCAAGTTATCATGACTGGATTTGCAGAACAACCCAAAGCTTCTGTTTTACACATGTCGTCTCTTTTTCATGCTTTCATATTGTGCCAGGTAAATTTTACCAACCTATTCATTAATGTAATTAATCTATTGATGAATTTTGTTCCAGTTGTGGACAGTTTATCTAGAACAAAATTTGAATTCCCATTTACCTATAAGTGAGCCGTATAATGTCACAATGAATATCCTGTTCGATTTTTGGGGAAAAGTTACCCCGTGTATCTTACAACTAGTTCAACAATCAAAGATGGTAATGGATAAATATTGTTACATTTTTTTGCTTTAATTCTGAGCAAAATCCTTATGATTTGCTCATTTATTTTGCACAATTTGTAATTAATTAGTAGTTACTATGACCAAAAAACGCTAAAAATAGGTCTTGGTATTTTTATGGCTAATCATAACTAATGAGAGATTATTTTAGCTGAGTGAAATCGTAAGTCTCCATTTTTTAAGTATGCTGGAAGCATTGCTAGAATGTCATTCAACTTTTGTTGGTAAACTTCTTCCTTTATGGACACCTGTACTCTGTTCACATCACATACAAGTAAGTTGGTTACGCAATCAAATTAAAATCATAATTTATTATTTAACTGTTTAGCTGCCAGGACATCTGCAAGTTCGTCTACAAAACTGTCGCAATTTTCCACCAAACATTTACATAGAAGTATTGTCAGATGTTCACCTTTGTAATCCAATTTTATTAAAATGGCTACAAAGGCTACAATTCAAAATGGGACAAATTGAATTACAATCATCAACTGCAACACAGTTTTATTCTTTGTAAGAATAATTAACAATTATTACAAATTTCGATCACAAATTTATAAAACTGCTATAAATTAACAACAATTTATACAAATAAAGACATTTCAATTAAAATACGTGACTTTTTTCTGTAACTCTTATTCAACATAACCAGACTGTTCGATAAGAATTTTAAATATGTTTTGACTTTCACTACGTGAATGTGGTTTGAGCTGCAATAAAAGACGGCAGTTATTTATTTGTAAAAAAACAAAGTACAATCATATTGTAGCAATCAGCCATTGATTTAAAGGCAGCAAAGTTTTCATGGTAGCCACTAATTGTGACTAAATTCTATTTAGATCAGGAGTTGCCAAAGTGGTTGGTACTGACTCTCGGGGGATCCATTAGAGTTAAACTAGATTTAAAAAGTATTTAACATCGAAACTTTCACGGCATCTCTGAATTTTTATGGCATCATCAGTGGGGTGGTAGGGTTGCCAGAATATCTCTTTTAAAGAGAACATGTCCTCTTTTTTGTCCCGATCTTTTTGTTCACTCTCTTTTAATATTCTAATAGTTTTTGTCCTCTTTTTTCCTTAGTTACTTTTGGTCAGATTTAAAAAAAAATTATAGAACTGAGTCGTTTACAGGCAAAAGCAATAAACTCCACTTTATGATTTTTTAAAAATTTTAGTGCCAAAGCACTTGATTGATGTTTAGCTTTTTTATGTTTAAAACCAATTTCTTTAATAATTAGGTTTAACAGCATTAAATGTCAAAAAAAATGTTGACCCTCGAATAATAAGTTATTTATTTCAGAATAAACAATTATTCCAGGAATATACTAGGTAATACAATTTTTTACTTATAAATGTTCTGCTTTGTTTGATAAAGTAAAATATGTTTACATAAAAACTTTATTTTTTTACAAATCGTATTTTTATTTACTATGTAGCAAAAATAAATTATTTGTGTGGAATCCGCTTGAAAAAGCCTAAACATACTTAATATATTTATTGATAACAAAACGCAACCCATTTAGCAGGTTGCGCTTAAATAGGTATGCAATGAGCTTAACAAAGCGCCTACTTGCGGCATTTTCAGGCAACCTGCGTAGAAACGACGTTAAATTAATTGTATATCCATGTAGGCGTAATGTACAGTATGCAACCCACTAAACGTTGCGCCTATTGATAGGCAACCACGACACAAAACGCCTACATACACATGCAACTAATTTGACATAACAGTTACGCAGGCTGTTTAAAAATGACAAAAGTAGGCGTTTTGTTCAGCACACTGCATACCCATGTAGGCGCAACGTGTTAAGTGGGTTGCGTTCAGTAATTATGAATTACAATAAAAACTGAAAAATATTGTTCTTTGACAAACAAAATTAATTTCTGCAGTATACAGTACCAAGGTAATCGTAAACTTCAATAAAAATTAAAATAAATTGGGTTAAGATTAAGTTACTAAAGATTTGGTTTTGGACCAGAACTGTCAAAACACATTTATTAGTAAAAATCCAATAAAAATTAAACAATGCAATATTTATGTCTCAAATATGGATTTATAAAGTATATTGCACTAACTCAATCGAAAAAGGAAATAAAAATCAAACTATATCTGGTAACGATTAAATTATTAAAAATGTTGTTTTAGACCAGAACTATCAAAACACAATTTATTTGTAAAAATCCAATAAAAATGAAACGATGGAATATTTATGTCTTAAATATGATTTTATAAAGTACACTGCACTAACTCAAACGAAAAAAAAAAAAAAATTAAAATAGATCTAGTTATGATTGAGTTATAAAAAAATTTGTTTTGGATCAGAGCTGTCGAAACACATGTAGCAGTAAAAATCCAAGAACAATTAAATGATACAGTCTTTATGTGTCTAATATGAATTTATGAAGTATATTGTATTGTAAGTTAATCTGTAACTTGCCTAAAATTTAAAATATTGATGGTTACGAATAAGTTGTTAAGAAATATGAATTTCTGAAGTATACTGTACTAAGTCAATCGAGAACTTGAATAAAATTTAAAATATTTAAGATAAAGAATAAGTTATTAAGAAATTTGTTTTAGACCATTAAATAGGTTCTCTTTTTACACTTTCAACTTCTGGCAACCCTATGGGGTGGTTAAGAAAACAAGTTTGGTGGCAACTCCTGATTTAGATACAAAAGTAGGATTCACTTACCTTGGAAATAAAATATCCTACATCTAGTCTGATTTGCTCTCTAATCTTTGCTTCATCCGTTGTGGCATCAAACGTACCTTGCGCAGATAATTCCGAGGAACTACCGACATTACGACTTTTTAAGCGCCGTAAAGACTCTTCGGTTTTACAAACTGACTGAAGCACTTCTAGTACCAACGTCAAATACCTTAACAAAACAAGAAACTCTGTTCACACAATCAAGGTACAAAAACAAAAGACTTACTGTTCGGAAAGACGTGCTATTATATGATCCACTATCACAGAATGCTTTTCAGTCATTATCTCATTGAATTTTTGATGGAAAGTCACTATAGGTGTGACGGCTTCTATAATATAACTACTCGGCTCTTTGGGAATTTGTCGATTCGTTCTGCGGTATAGGCGAGGAATGGAAGCCACTTGTTGTAAATGTAAGGCGCTCTCTTGGATCTTGAATTTTATAAGTTGATCTTGGAGTTTCGTATACACGGAATTTATGGATTGTTCATTGAGTTTCGTGATTTCACCAAGCAACGGCGTTATTTTTGCATGAACAATTTTGTACACCGATGTGCCAGAGGCAGTCGAATTTGGACCAATAAGCTCTTTCAAGATATTAAAATCAACTAACGCATACACTACGAATTCTTCCAACTTTCTTAGAGCCGGTTCTTCTACTTTGATGTTATATTTCTGTAAATAAAATTAAAAAATGCTGTCATTAGAACAATTATTTCTGCAAGTGTTGCGCAAAACAATATCTTAAATTCGAGTAAAATTAATACTTACAGCTAATGTGTCTTCAAACCATTTCAAATATCGAGACAGAAGTAATACGGACAACTTAACGAACTGATCAGCAAGATGGTTCAGATACACTTCATCATGAAAGCACTGGTTGATGCCATTCCATAATGCTGTCGTAACTTTTAAATGAAATTTCTTAAAAGTGCTATTGATTATATCATCGTTTACGGAATCCAACAGCATTTCTGCTTCGAATTTGGTAGCTATGTGTTGGAAACAAATTTCAAAATAGACGGGCAAATTAAATCTTTTAAGATGGCTTTGTAAGGCAGCTTTCTTTGTGATCACGTCAGGATCATCGCATATTCTGGCGATCTGATCCAAAAAATTGGCCGTATCTTTGAATCTTCGTTGAAACAGTTCGGGATTTCCAGGAGCTGTTACGTGAGGTAATTCTTGGCGCAACTGTTTATCTACCTCGGGCCAAAAACTATTCAATACAAAACTGAAGCCTCTCATATCCGGATTTCTGAAAGTGAAAAATTTCCCTTAATAAATTTGTAAATAAAAAAGTTAAAGCGTTTTTGGATTTATAAAGCTACAAATAAAACCAAAAACAGGTAAATAAAAATTGTAGGCACAATTTAAAAGTTACTGAACCTGGATATATTATTTCCTAACGGAAAGTTTAACACGTTCGCTGCGGCGCAATATCCTCAAAACTTTGTGGGGCGCGTTACGGGGTGTAAGTGTCCCGTAGGCAAACCGCAGTTCGTGCGGTACATGTGGTATATGTGTCCCGTACAGCTGTACGATACGGTATAATTAAACGCATTTTAATTAATAAAAGGGTTAAAAATGTGATTGTATAATCCACTATAGAATAATCCAATAAACATAATGCGAGCACAGGAATTAGCAATTATTGGTAAACCTATTGGTACAAATAAAAATTGAATATTTTGAAAAATACGGGAACTAGAGCCATCGTTCCGTAGAAGAGTTTTGTGAATTGCAGTGCCGCCCCATGGGAAGATCGATACGGGACACATATGTCCCGTAACGCAGCGAACGTGTTAAACCAACCTTTAATCTTACCCTTTATTACTGACCAAATGAACGAGGGTCAGGTTAAAGGTTGGTTTAAAGCTTTTTTTAAATGAAAGCAACCCTATTAGCTTCGTTTTTATTATTTGATAAAAAGGCTTTAACCAACCCTTTGATCTAACCCCCGATTAATAATTAATTAAAAATATTTCATTACACATTTTAAACAGATTGTAGCCGGTATTCTAAGGAATGACTAGATAAAGTATGGAATTTCATAATTAAACTAATTATAATAGCTATTTCATGAAATAACTAGTTAATTCAAAGAATAACGGATTAAACGCTTAGACGGTAACATATATAACAAGATACTATTAAAAGGTTTTGCTTTAGTTTGACACTGCTGTAAGTCAAAGGAACAACAAAAATTTAAAAGGTAAAATAATATTAATAAATATCTTATACACAATAACAAATTATGGAAACCATTCAAATCATTTTAAGATAATAAAAAAAACTTTATAAAGTATGTACATACCTCTTTAACAGTTTCACGAGTAAAATGGTTTCACTATTCAACACTGTCAAGATTTGTTGATAAACATGATTAACATTCAATGTATTACTGTCTAGTACTTTCTGGTTAAATATAGTTAACAATGATGGGTGAATCACTTTTTCTCTGAGCAGTTTTTCAGCTTCATGTTGTTTCCCTAAATTTACGTACATCCTTAAACAACGGATTATATTTTCTTCTTCATTTTTCTTTAAAGCTTCCAACAATGTATAATTAACAAGATCAGTAAGCTGCATGGCTAGTTCATCTAAGTAGTTGTCAAGTTTGTCGGAACCAAGTTCTAGTTCGATCAGATACAAGTTTTGTAAAGAATATTCATTCACAGCACGTTCTAATATATTTAAATCTTCACTAACTTCTTCCATATGAATTTTGATAATATTATTAATGTGAGTAGAAGAAGACATCATTTGTATTTGAAGATTTAACCGGTCACGTGCTACATTGATTGATTTAATTAAATCCAACTGTTTGGCAAAGTTTTGTTTGGCATCCTCTATAGCTTGATATAATTCCTAAATATATATATTAGATATACCTAACATTTAAAACCCTTGTTAAGACTTACTCTGATGGTTTCTCGTAACTGAAATGCAGGTGCAGACAAATCATTAATTTTGGAATTCAAATTGGTCAAGTTTTCTGCGAGATTAACAATTGCTTCGGTCTCAGTTTTAAGGATATCAACCATGGCACCATATAATTCGGATCCATAGTCTTTTAATTTTTTTCTTAACGTTAATACATCAGATTTCTGTATGTATGTAGCTAAATATTCGTCTACAGTAAAATTATCCTACAATTTAATTACATGAATTCATATTTTGTACTAAAAATGTAGCAGCAGAAACCTTACTTTAAAAAAGACATCTTTCCACAGTTTATCTTCACCTGAATTCATTGCTGATTTTTAAATAAAAAATTAATGAGTACAATTGATTACATGACACAAAAGTTGGGTTAACTAAACTGACAGCAAAATATAACGTTGACAAACAGTGCTACCAGCTTAGAGTCAACAGAACAGAAAAGAAAAATGCGTTCGATAACGTGAATTGGTAAAATAATTATGAATTTTGAAAATTTCATGAAAGATTGAAAGATCTGAGAAAGAACATTTGGGCAGGTCTTTTTGCCCTGTGTATAGTATCTATATACGAAAATATAATTTTGGAATAAAGATATGTTTCATAAATACGTTTAAATAAAAAAAAAAAAAATACTAATGTTACACTGCGTTTTGAAACTTTTTAAAAAATAATCTGAACCGATCTTTGTTCACGTTTTGTTCACCCTTTTTAACCTGCACCAAGACATAGCTAATTTAATTTTTATTTATTCAATCAATACATTAAGGATTTGGGTTTAAATTTTAAACACAAATTCTTTCTAATTTTAACTAATTAAAGAATTGTTATGCATGAGCTTTATTTATTTTGATAATGAAACAGTATTTTGTTTTCGAAAAATTTAGGATAAACTTATTTTTTCCGCAAATTTTTACACACAAAAAATTAATCTACTACACTGTAGCACATTTTGAAGCTTAATAAATAAAAGTTATCTTTGACTAATCCGATAACTTTTGTTTAGTTACAGATAATTATGTGGTCTTGCAGACAGTAATAATCATAGAGAATGAAATATAAAACACTAAATTGCTGTAATCTTTAAATCCTTTAAAATTTAACCTTTATGTTCTTATAAAAGATTTATTTAATTTGAGTAAATATTGTATTAATTAAACATAGTTTTCACATTCGTATTAATTGGTCCTTATTATCTATGCTCTCAAATCTGGATGTAATGATTAAGTGTAGAGAAAAGCAAGAATAATTTTACATGTTTTATTTTAATTAAAATAAAAAAATACTTATGATGTAATTTTATGCCGAGATAATTTAAGTATAGTCGTAAAAGGTAACCAAATTTTAATGTAATCAAAAAAATAATGGATTGTTCCAAGCTAATAAATTTGCTATCGATATCAAAACGTGTTTTTGAATATTTTGAAAATTTCATTGCTTGTTAACATCTTAAAGCAGCGTTTAAAATATTTTTACGTAGGATATTTGTTCGGAATTAATTTTTATGTATACCAATAATGAAAAACGATTTGGATATTAATTTATAAAATGTTTGTTAAATATGTTGTGCAAGAAACGAACGCTGAAAAATAACGCACTCCAAACCGGTCATGAAAAATAAATAAATAAAAATTAGGAGAGCACCAGACTGCCTTTTTTGATACATTTATACATGTACTTCAACTTCTTAATCATGTTTAATTTAAGTTTTTACGCTTAAAACCCTTTACTTGTCAGTTGGAATTAACTTTGTCTGCTGCATCTGATAAATATAATCAAATAAACACCGCAATGGGAATAAGCATTAAATTGATCGTTGCAAATCTTTCTCCACGAAATGGTTAAAAGACGATCTTTTCAAACATTTTGGGTAACATACTGGGTTTATGATTCAACATTAAGATCATGGAAATCTCGATAACCGTTGGAGATGGCAAAATTAGCAAAGAAATGTTTTTTTTAGCGTTTAGTTATATAAAAACTGTAAATATGCATGTTGCGTCCAATTCCTGATAGCTTTAATTTTAAAACGTTTTAAAAAACAATAATTACAGAAGAGGCCTTGACCGCTTGAATCTGTTAAATTTGTACTAGCTTGATTAAGTTTTAAGTTTCTTCTAAGGATAAAATGGAAGTTACAATTAAACTTGGCAATTCAGTTTCTACACATTTTTCAGAATATTTCATGAACTATGCACAAATGTGCAGTTTTAATTCTCTCCAAGCACTTCTTTGTTTAATTTAACAATCTTTTTATCTTAAAATTTACGTAATTTGCGTAGAATAGAAATTTTATGACGTGCAAATCCGAATTTGTGAAGGATTTAAAAGTTCCTACCTTTTTTGCAAAAACAATTAATTTATATAGAAATGGTCAGATATTAATGGTGTTATGCAATTTTTAAAATTTTTCGTATTTTTGGGCATAGTTCAAATAGACTGTTTATATCCCTATTACTTGAGAACCGCTAAACGGATCAAAATGAAATTTTGAGCTGTGGACAGGGTTGCAGATAGAAATGTTTGGGCCTGTGGCCTTATCTACCTCCCTAAAAAAATAGGGAATCACCTCTACCGGCTAAACAATTACATAAAAATATTTATTACAAAAAGTACAAGTCACAGTCCATTACTTTAAAAAAATTACAGTACGATGAATACAAATATTAACTACATAGATTTTTTTTTTAAATTGCAATATCCACTTCCTCCCTTTATAGGTGATGAAATTTTTAAAAAATCCTCAAAGAGGTGAAGCAGGATTTAACGATCGTCTTTACAAGATATATTTGCAAGACCACGTGAATAATAAAATGTCTGAAATATATTATCCATGGAAGGAATTATCACTAGACGAATCTATGTTATAGTGGCGGGGAAGACTAACGTTTAGTTTAGACAATAAATCAAAAACTAAAAAAATAAATATGGAATAAAATTATTTTTTAGTATTAAAAATAAGAACTTATTCTGGTGCTGAGGATGATATGAGCGGAAAAGAACATCTGCAAATGTAGTTCTAGCGTTGATGAGAGAATACAGTGGACATTCATTATTTATGGATAATTTTTACAGTAGCTATTTTCTATCTAGACAGTTGTTAGAGAAGAACACATTTGTTACAGGTACTCTAAGAAATAATAGACAAGGAAACCTAAAAGAAGTTTTAGGTTTCCTAAAAGAAGTTGTTACTGCGAAACTTCAAAAAGGCGACGTTATTACCAAATATTCAAATGGAGTAACAATAGAAAAATGGCGCGACAAAAGGGAAGTACTGTTTTTATCAACTAAATTCGGTTCAGAAATGATAAAGCAAGAAAGTCGTAAGAGATGAAAAGAAACAGAAGCCAAAAGCAATAGCTATGTACTATATACCAGAGTGTAGCTAGCGGCCACTCTTGGTCGTCGCGTCAGCCTTAGAATTAACTACGCCCACCTAGTTCTTTACTTTTTCCACCTACTAGGGAGCGATAGCTCCGTCATTCTCGATTCGAAGCGGTCTGCGCCTTGCAGTTATAATTAGTATTAATATTTTCATTACTTGCGTCCTATATCTTGTGTTAACAAAAATGCATCAGAAATTGCTTCCTTATGTTTACATTTATTTACAAAACAAATTACAGAAGTGCTAATAGCGTGGCAGGGAAGTTACAGAATTAAAACCGCCTACGCTTTTATTATTATTATTAACATTAAAAAAGCGCATTACTTGCGTCCTGTATCTCGTGTCAACAAAAATGCATCAGATATTGCTTCCTTATGTTCACATTTATTTACAAAACAAATTACAGAAGTGCTAATAGCGTGGCAGCGAAGTTACAGAATTTATAAAACCGCTACGCTTATATTATTAATATTATTAAAAAATTCATTGCTTGCGCCCTATGGCTTGTGTCAAACAAATATTTTAAAAATAGGTTCTTTATGATAACATTCATCCACAAAAAAAGTTACAGAGGTGCTTATAGAGGAACTGCGGTGCTACAGAATTAAAACCGCCTACGCTTTTATTATTAATAATATTAAAAAATTCATTGCTTGCGTCCTATGGTTTTTGTCACAAATATGTTTTAGAAAAGGCTTGATTATGCTTACAAGCAAGTAATGATTTTTTAAAAACATTAATAATAATAAAAGCGTGGGCGGTTTTAATTCTGTAACTTCGCTGCCACGCTATTAGCACTTCTAAAATTTGTTCTGTAGATGAATATAAACATAAGGAAGACATTTGTGATGCATTTTTGTTGACACAAGATATAGGACGCAAGTAATAATTTTTTTAAATAACAATAATAATAAAAGCGTAGGCGGTTTTAATTCTGTAACTTCGCTACCACGCTATTAGCACTTCTGAAATTTGTTTTATTAATGTACATAAACATATACTTAGTAGGTGAAAAGAGTATAGAACTAGGTGGGCGTAGTTAATTCTAAGGCTGACGCGATGACCAAGAGTGGCCGCTAGCTACACTCTGGTGTACTATATTTTTCAGGAAGACCAAATGCTCTTTTATTATAAAAGTGACAGAAAAACTATCAGTAGGTATAAAAAATTAGCTACACATTTTATATCTTTTCTTACACTAAACAGCTTTTATTTATATAATAGATATTCTCTAAAAGAAAAATTAAATTATTATGACTTTCGCCACTGTATCGTAAGAAAACTTTTGTCACAGATAGAAAAATCTACGCCAACAAAATCAAATGCTAAAATTCAGAGCCAACCTACTATCAGCCATGTTGCTGAAAAAATGGCACAAAAATGAGAAAAAGGTGCAAACTTTGTTATGTATGCAATATATGAAAGCAAACCCCATATTTCTGCCAATCCTGTGATAGTAGCCCAGGACTTTGCTTAGGAGAGTGCTTTCGAAAATATCATGCAGAAAAAACAAAAGGCAAATAGTGCAATTTCAAATTTATTTTTGTTTAGAATAAATTGTTAGTTTATTTGTTGTATTACTGTTATTATTATTGTTTCAATAAGTATTACATAAACCTTTGATGTTTTTTTTTTACGAAAAAACCTCCAAAAAGTAAATAATTTTCGTGATTGTAAGTATATTTTTAGTTTAAGAATTTATTTGTTGTTTTTTTGTTACTTTGTTTATACTCAATAAAATACTTGCTAAAAAATCTTTACTAGAGGCCGATGACTCAACAATTGAGTCAAGGTCCAAAATTACCTAAGATTTAAAAAAAGCAGTTAAAACTGTTAACACTTTGATAAAATCTACTAAAAATTAAATATTTCAATAAAACACGTTTGGCTTTCGTGGATAGCAAAATATTTTAATCAGTAGTAAACGTGTTAAAGGGGTAGAATGAATACAACGTATGTGACGTTGGGAAATATAATTGTAAGCAGTAAAATAACATACAGTTTCTTAAAAATATTTTTGTGTATTACCCCTATCCGCACTTTCTTGTCTTTGATTGCTCTTCGTTATTCGGGGTTATACCCACTTTATTTGCAACAGGTTTTACTTCACAAAAAAATCTTTCAGCTATTTCTAAAATGTTCAAGTTCTTTTAGAAGAGGACAAACATTTGCTGCCGCAATATCAATGGATATGGTGCTAGATTGCAAAATTTTAATTTGTTCGTCAATGGAAGTTAAAATTTTGAAACAAATTGCGAGAATTATTGCTTCAAAAGACTAAAACTGTCGTTGCACCATTAACGCACAGTTTTGGTCTACTGCGGGATGAATCAACAGCTTAATGGTAAATGTTTAATATTGATATACATAAACTGAATAAGTACAATAAAAATAATACTGCAGCGGTGGGGCTTTAAAGGTTGTTTATTGTTTAGTTTTTTTAATTTGAATAAAAATTATGTTTAATCATACGGGCAGTGCCCGTGACAAAAGTCTCAGATGTGATACTCTCTCGGCGGCCCTGGCTGTGAAGTTAAGGGGTTACAAGTTACTAACACTTAAGCCTAATCAGGGGTGTGAGGCTGCACTCCAACTTCACTTATACATCCGCACTTTATACAAATGCACTACAAACTACAAAAAGCAGCCTCTGGTAGTAAACAGACAGTAACGCCAGCCCGAGTATACTCGGGTGTGCGCGTTAAGGGGTTAAAAGAAGAAAAATGTTCATATTTTTATTTTCATTTCATCATATTTTATGCAACACTCAACGCATAAGATGGGTAAGAACAACAAATAATAAAAATTTCTTCAAATTGGCAGCTATTTGTTCCAAATTTTAGTTTGCTATTTACCACCAGAGGACAAGTTTGTGACTATTCAAGCGATCCTAATACTTCTGCGATCCTAATACTTCAGTCAAAATTGACAACTTGTGTCACAAACGTTTATACGAAGTTTGAAGCTAGATTTCAGTTTATGTAAGTAAACCCGTTGCACAAATCATTAAATACCTATATTAGATCTTGCTAATGAAATAAATTTAATAAATGTCCACATTGAAATTGATATAATAACTACGTGGTAAGAAAAACGGTTCAAAAAATTCTTTTAATTTTTCTTCGATGTTAAAAGATTTGTTGGTGATCTCTCTAAATCGCTTCAGGGGATGAGTTTTTTTGATCTGTTTGTAAACAAATTAGTGATGCCGCCGAGGCCGAGACGAGAAATTTCTCGATCTCGTCTCGTCTCGATAATTCGAGGCGAGACGAGATTTCAAGACCCGAGATCTCGACGAGACTCGAGAATCTCGAAAATTTATTTAATTTGTTATTTAAATATTTAACGTTGGATTTTATTTTTTATTAGAGTAAATAACCATATTATTTCAATATTGTTTATTATCAAATGTTTATATACTAAAAATACTAAAATAATTTATAAATATTGCCGATCAACCTTGCCTTTATATTTTCTTAATTGTACTAATATTTGTAATTTATAAATTAAATGAATTACTAAAATTTTTGTAATAAATTTCATTTTAATTCATTGCAAATAAAACTTATTATAAAAATGTATTAATAATAATTAAGACGTTATAAATTATCGCAATACCGAAAATATAAAGGCAGCAATAATTATTATGACTTATTTTAAGTATTCGTATCGTGACGAACAGTCAAGCTGTTCTCTCGTTTTTATTTTACAATTTTACATAATCGAAACTCACCCAATCATATTTTATTTTTAAATTATGAAATTTAAAAACAATTCATGCATTGGCTAAATTATTAAAAACTTTGCGTGTTGCAATACGACTGAAGTTTGATGATTAACATGAAAATGTTACCGTAGGAACTGATGTAAATTAATTATTTTGTATATCAAGTCTGCGAATTTGCTTTTTAAAACGTACCGAGAGACAAGATAATATAGAGGTCGTCAAAAAGATTTGCGGCCATGGAATACGCACTATTTTTTGTGCAATCGTGAAAATTATCTAATTATAATTAAAAAGTATTACTTACTTTCAAAAATTTTAAATCTACCAGTAGCCTGGTGGCCAGGAGTGTCTAATGTGGAAACGACAAATTTTGCATTTATAGAATTTGAAGGTTCTTAATAATAAATTGAAATATAAAAAAGTCCCAGTTAGTTTCGCGGTGAAATACTCACTTTGCATGCGGTTACACAAAAAAGTTTAAAAACTCTTTTAAGTACCTATACCTTAAATCAATCACGCAGTTCAACGAGCGGAATATTTTTATTTTAGGTAGTAAAAGAAAATTAAGCACAGTATTAAAGTATTTTCACATTTTTAAGATAAAAATAAAGCGACAAATATTATGAATAAGTAATTATAATTCAAACTAACACCTTTTGCGCTATACAGAGTAGGCTGATTCGTGCAAAGTATTTGTGGGAATCCCCGATATTTGTTTGTATTTTTACGTCTACCAATTCTTAATTTGTAAGTATAGATTATTCTGTTTGTTGGAAGATAATTTAAATACACAATTTTGTTTTAAATTTTTGGTGTAATTGCAGTAGTCCTTAAAAAGAAAGGTACTAAATTCAGTACCAACTACTGTTAAGATTAAAATATATGACAATAATATAAGCGGTTGTATAGTTAAATAAACTACAGGTATTTTGACAACTGAAAATATTTTATTACCTATCTAAAAAGTACCTACTCAATTGAAGTAATAGGTATAAAATGTATTTATTTAAATGCAGTAGGTCCCTAATAAAATTAAGTAGGGGAAGTTGGGGTAAGATGACTAGGTTAACAAGAAAATTCAGTTTTGGCCAAGAGAAAAATGATATAATTAAATAAAAATGACGAATACATACATTGGTGAACTACCTTTGAATTCCCTATGATTTTAAACTAAACAGCGCTTCCAATATTACAATAAAAAAACATAAACAAAAAATGTCATTTTAGTCATCTTACCCCATAGTGCGGGTAAGATGACGAATATAATGTGGTAACATACATAAAACACAAATAAATTGTCCTTGGCCATCGTAAGTGGTGCAGTCTTCATGGTACCACTCTTGACATTTGCAACACTGAATCCAGTCTGTCGCTGGTGGTTCTGTATAAGGTTTGTGGCAGATTAGACAATAATAGGATAAAGATTCAGTTGTTTGAGAAGATATAGCAGTTTTTTCATTATGCCCATTTCCTTCCTTCTGTTTTGCTAACCTGTCTTTCTCTTCTAATTGATTTTTTATGGGAGTGCCAGTAATTACGCTCGCTGAGAGTTTTTTTATTATTTTGAACAGGACGATTAATAGTTGGCAAGGGTCTGATTTTCCACAGTGATGTGTCAGATCTCGACTTTGAGCAGCTAGGGCTTGTTCCTTTAGAGGTAAATAGTTTGCCCTTTACAATTCTTGATGATGAAGAAGGTTCAGGTTCTCCATCATTTTTTACATGCGTAAACAAAGCATAGCTTTTCATTTGCTTCAACGGAATATTGCCATCTGAAGAAAAGTCTGAATCATTTGAGTTTTCATCAGGAATCTCTCCTTGAGACCACTGACCACGATTGGTCTTTTTTTTTTATAGGTTCTTGGCATGGATGTTCTGGATGTAATAAAATTTTATTACCAAAAACAGTGCTTACTGGTTGCTGGGGCAAGATGACGAATCGTTATCTTACCCCTGTCATCTTACCCCACTACATATTAAAAATGTTTTTCTAATTTACATAAAAAACTACAAAGAGATTTATAAAATTTAAACAGAATACCAATACTATCACAGGTAATGTACAACCTACAGCAAAATTCAATTTGTTTTTACCTGAGTTTTCCAAAAAAACACCAAACACCGGCAATAAATATTGTAACCGAACATGTGATGACAAACAATTGCTTTTAACGGAAGAAATTTGAACTATATTAAAATCTTATCAGCTGATATTAACTTCGTCTACTAACCTCCAGATGGTAGTGAAAATTTTGAATTAGAGTTTTTGATAGATTGCTTGTAAAAATCGTTCGTCATCTTACCCCGTTCGTCATCTTACCCCAACTTCCTACCTAAAAAAGCAAAAAATATTCGAGACGAGATTTTGGTAGTCGAGAAATCCTCGAGACGAGAAAAGGCAAATTTCTCGTCTCGAAAATTCGAGACGAGGCGAGACTTGGCTATTTCTCGTCTCGTCACGTCTCACGGCATCACTAAAACAAATAGTGATACACCTAACTTAAAATACAATTCAATAAGATAGCTAGTACCTACCTAATATAAAACCTCTGAAAAATTCCCAATGTCTTTGATAGATAATTACTATAAAGCTGCTTTCCATTTTTTTTCTGTAAGCCAAAGCTGTGATCTCGTTTTTTTTGTTCCACTTAAAATGATTGTGTTTGTCTTTTTTGTAGTACAAGTTTCATTCCGTGCAAAAAATGGCCGATATTAGTAAAAAGTTAAAGCATCAAGAAGAAGCAAATGCTGATTTAAAATTGCAGCTATCTCAAGTAATGATCGCTACTTTAGAATTACAGTTGCGACAAAAAGAAGAAGTTATAATAAAAGCGCAGGCCGAAGATATGCGTAATGAGCAATCTCATAGGCTGAAAATAAACGCTATGAATGTAAAATTGGGAGAAAAGTCCATTGGTAACAATAAATCTAACAGAGAATTAGAAGAAATTACTAAAAATTTGAAAGCTAGAGAGGATATATTACTTAGTAAATTAACTGCCCATAAGAACGAAAAACAAAATTACATGTAAACAGATTTTTGTTTATTTTCTTTATGTGATCATTTTTTGAGAACACTTTTAAATAAACTTGAGTTCTTAATGCATTTATTTTTTAGAAAAATTATGTCTGAATATGAAAAAACAATTTCTAAACAAGTGGCGTCGATTCAAACGACAAAAGAAGAGCACGAAACAGCAAAAAGTCACATAGCCAATCTGGAACTTGCTTTTGGAAATCTTCATGTGTAAGTTTTTTCCATAAAGAAAACATGTAGTTTATATTTTAGGCTAATTTTAACACGAATATTAGCGCAGGATTTTGTATCATCATTAATAACGGAAATATCTTCATGATCCTATAAAATTTAGGACACTCTTCGTACTATTACAACAGCATCAAAATAGCGTTTCACTGTAATAATTTTTTTTTAAGGAAATACGTACGCTGTAAAAGCATAATAGAAGGTTGTGAACATAATGAAGAAGCATTACGACAGGCGGTAGCGCTGTCCGGAGAATCCCTTCTGAAAAACGAAGAGAAGTACGAGTCTTTGAAAGCTCACGCAAAAGAGCAATTAGAAAAGTAAGTTGTATTTTTTTTCTTGCTTCTGTTATTGTAATAGTTTTGTTTAGGGCAAGCAAACAAAATAAAAATCTGTATGTTCAGCACAAAAATGAAATCACCAAACTGCAAATGATAAGTAAACGGCTGGAGATTGAAAACCAGTTTCTGAAAGATTCTACTGTCCAAAAGAGTAAAGAATGTAGTGCTTTAGCTGCACTTTGCGATGAAGTGACGGGCAAGAGGGTGTTATGTTATAATGTCATATAATTACAGTAACTGTAGCTGTCAATGCTAAAAGCATTTTTTGTGATGTATTTTTGTAAATTTTTTTAGTAAAAATTTCAGTTTTATTAGCGGTATTATCAATCCATTCAATTTTAAAAGTAGAAAATAAAACTAGTTACACTACACACTTGTAAGCAGAAGCTCGACTAAGTATAAAAAGTGTGGGCGCTGTAATTGCATATGCAGTACCACTCAGCCTGGCAAAACAGGACTCCTGCCCTGTTTATCAGAGGCCCCAAGCTTTTGTGGACTCCACTTAACAGCAATGATTTTGCTGAAATGAAGGTAAGAAAAATCAATTTTCTAATTTAAACTTGCCATCAGGGTATTGGATTTACCATTTTTGTATCGAGAAAAGCGGTTTTAAACACTATTTATAACTAATAATACTTCAACTGTTAAGTTCTTTTGTCCAGCATAGCTCAAATCACTTAAAAAAGCTGTATATGTGAGTGTGTACTTGTACAGGGTGGACTATTTTCGATGCCCATACAGGGTATCTCGGTTATTATCAGATATAGAAAAAAACTAAGTACGTAGTCTCGATTTATTTTTTCGAGAGAAACAGATTTTTGATATCTTTTTTAATTTTCGAAATATAGTCAAAAACCGATTTTTGGCACTTTTCAAAAATGTTAAACATCTCGCTTAAACGAAAAGATAGAAAAAAACTTTAAAGACATTTTTGGCATGATTTTTTGTGCTTAATAAGATAGCCATGTTCAATTGTTTTTTACTCATATTAATACTCATAATATTACACCTAACTTTCTTATTTTAAATGGCAACCATAAGCAAATTATATATTTTTGAAAAGCGCAAAAAATAAGCTTTCGATTCATGTCATAGCCAACTATGGTTGCCATTTAAAATAAGAAATTTAGGTGTAATATATCAATATTTGTATGAGTAAAAAAAATTGAACATCGCCATCTTATTAAGGACCAAATGCAAAAAATGTTTGGAAAGTTTTTTTCTATCTTTTCGTTTAAGTGAGATATTAATCATTTTTGAAAAGAGCCAAAATTGGCTATATTTCGAGTATTAAAAAAGACATAAAAAAATTTAAATATCTTGCTTAAACGAAGAGATACAGAAAAACATTACAGACATTTTTTGCATGGTTTTTTGTGCTTAATAAGATGGCTATGTTCAATTTTTTTTAACCATACAAATATTGATATATTACACCTAACTTTCTTATTTTAAATGGCAACCATAGTTGGCTTTGACATGAATCGAAAGCTTATTTTTTGCGCTTTTCAAAAATACATAATTTGCTTATGGTTGCCATTTAAAATAAGAAAGTTAGGTGTAATATATCGGTATTGATATGAGTAAAAGACAATTGAACATCGCTATCTTATTAAGGACAAAAAACCATTCCAAAAATGTCTCTAATGTTTTTTGTATCTTTTCGTTTAAGCGAGATATTTAACATTTTTGAAAATTGCCATAAATTGGTTTTTGGCTTTATTTCGAAAATTAAAAAAGATATTAAAAATCTGTTTACGGCAATTAATTTCTCTCAAAAAAATAAATCGAGACTACGTACTTAGTTTTTTTCTATCTTTGATAATAACCGAGATACCCTGTATGGGCATCGAAAATAGGCCACCCTGTACAGTATTTTATCAAAATCTTTGTAAAGCCCAAATTATAAGAAGGTTGAAGCCGTTTTAGTGATAAGAAATTCGATTTGTTGGTCGAAAAAAGTGCAAAGACTATGCATTTGCACTTTTCCCATATTGACAAAAAATTGAAAATCGTATTTAAGGGCTAATAATCCTTAATTTGGCCATAAATAACATGTATAAACAGATTTAAGCCAATTGCTTCAGTTTTAAGAAAATCGATTGTTTGGTCCAGTGGCGTAGACCGGGGGGGGGGGGGGTCAGTTGGGCCAGAACCTCCCATAGGTTCGCAATAAGTAAAAAAAAGGTCTTCGGCTCTTTTTACCGTTTAATAACTCCCCCCCATGCTAAAACAATCAAACATCCTGCTGCAAAAAAAAACTTAAAAAGAGAGTGGTGACCTAAAAAAATAAGTCCTCGGTTCTTTTTGCGTTTATTAACCTCCCTACTGCTTTCAGGTTTAATTAACTATTAAAAATTTCGTTTCCGGCTACGCTCATTACGAAGAGAGAGAGAACCAGAAGACATGAATTATGCATTGCTTATAGGGATACGGTTTATAATATCAAAATACGAAGTTACGGGAACAAAAGCGAATAAAAGTACAATAAGCTGGCTGAAAGTTGCATGCAATGTACCAATGTATCGTGTATCCCTTGTACCTTAAACTTTAAGAAACTAAGTGTAGCTGGTAGTTTATTTAATTCACGTGTCTATGGCACTAAAACGCCTGAAAAGGATTTTCTCCGACTCGCTTCTAGTGTTTGAAGACTATGTGTTAAAACCATATATGACGAAGACTACGTGCGTATGGGCTCTGCTATCGCTAATGATGTTTGGTGTGAAACCGGCTTAAAGATAACATACAAATAAAAATAAAACTTTGTTTTTAATTAAAAATGGGCAACTTTTTATCGATATGACGTCTTTATATCATCAAGTAGTTGTATCACGTCCTTATTTATATACATCAGGGTATCGCAGGTACGTGAAGATAATTTATTTCTATACCGTAAATTTGAATCTTCTCTGCTATTGTTCAAGACGTTTTTTTTTTACAAAATCAATTGAATTATTTTATTATATAATATGTTCCAACATGAAGAATATGCGTATCTCGAAAATCTTTACCGACAGAAGGTTGATTAAATTGGCAACGAAGTTGATTTTACGGACTTTGAAAGAATTTAAACTGAATATGGTAATATTGTATCAAGTTCCTGAAATATCCTGAAAAATCTGAAACACTGAGATTATACATTTTGTTGTAACCCTGTTTATTTGTTTATTTAAAAAAGACACTATAAACGTCCATTACAAAATTCGTTAATGATAGCATAAACATTTAATGCGGTGCCCATAAGTAATAAACAGTTTATCGTCAAACTAATTTTAATTGTGCAATTTTGCCTCGCCTACGAACACCAAATGTTTGGTTTTAAATACTGATAATATACAGGGTGTTTCTTAAATATTGCGAAAAACTTCGGAAGGAATTCATTATGGAAAATTAAGAGGGCGCTGTTATAATTTTTTTTCTTTAGACGTACCCCTTCGGAGTTACACCCCCCTAAAGAGGAGTGGTAAAATAACGTTTTTATTTGATTTCTCATATTTGGATAAATGTAGGAGAATGATATTTGGTAGATGTTTTATACTTATTAAAAGGTTTCCCATAGTAATATTTTTAATCATCTCCCACCTTCACAGGGGGATGAAAAGTGCCACCCCTGTTGGTTTTTTGATCAGAACTTTTTGGAGGGTTAAAATTTTGCAATTTAATTTTTTTTAAAGCTTAACTTTTTTTATTCGTTAACTAAACCTTAAAAACCAACAGTTTTTATTAAAAAATTAAATAAGTAACACGTACCATTTTTTATTTTTTTAAAAATCTGATTTGTTTTACTTCGGCATGTTTTTGCTGCTATGGCTAATCACCGAAGTGGAGGAGGAGGGAACTAGGATTAGGTGAGTAAGGGTAGAGGGTAGGTGGAAGTACTGTCACAGCATTTGCCTATAGTAGGTAGGGGAAACCACCTGAAACCCCTACGATGACAGACGGCCGCGGGATTCGAACCCACGCCTCCCGACTTTACTCGCTAGGTTGCAGGCCAACCAGCCACCGAGCTCGGTATCACGTACCATTAAATATTCTAATATTAAACGTTTCATTTTGGCGGTAACCATGGTTTGTTTATGTTCATATTGAGTAGAATTGACGGGTGTCTTCGTGTTATCATCGTATGATGTGGAACTATACGGTTGGGATATCTTTCTTCATAAAGACAGTGGCTGCTCAGTGGCGGATCTTGATTTTGTGGGGCCCCAGACGCAACCTGAACTGGAGGTCCCCTATTAAGATGGTTCACTAAAATGAACAATGCAGAAAAATCATAAAGTTTTTTATTTTTAGAACCAACAAAAACAAACACAAAAATCAAATACGGAAACAAAAAATATTCTCAGGTACCAGAAAAAAAAATCACATTCCCATTTAAAAGAAAAAATCCCATCTCAGGTAAAAACATCACAGTAAAATTCTGCATCATACAGTACAGGTGATCCAAATTCGATGGGACTACAATGGGTATCTCGCTCAACAGTCAAGATAGAGAAACGGTTAAATTACTAAAAATGTGCAGTTTTTTTAGAAGAAACTCAGAACAATTTTCAAAAATATTCTATCATTTCCGGTTTTTGAATGATTAATGAAAAACTGTTTTTTTGTTATATTTATAATGTGTCATATCATATCTCCCTTATTGTTTTAAATATCGAAAAAGTTTATAAAGATTATTTTTAGATATTTTTATGTAGATTTTGATAGTAGGTACTAAAAAAAAATTTTACGCTCGCCGTTAAAAAGGTATGACACAAACTCACCTTTTTTTAAATGGAAGCTATAGTTGGCTATGGCCTATTTTAATTCCTTATTTTTTCCCTTTCCAAATATATTAGGGTTGATGTATTTATTTTCAATAATACGCAAGTTACAAAGGTTTTTAAATTTTTTTAAAGAGAATCAAAAAGCAGGTTGTGAAAGCAAAGGAAAATCGGAAAAGATAGAATATATTTGACAACAATTCTGAGTTTTTCCCGAAAAACTGCAAATTTTTGGTACATTAACCGTTTCTATATCTTGACTATTAAGCGAGATGCCCATGTAATCCCATCAAATTTGGACCACCCTGTACAGTACATCGGCTTGCAGTGCACTGTAATCAGTTGCAAGCAGGGTTGCAAGTTTTGGCGATTTGGAACCAAATTGGCTATCATTTTTGTTTAATTTAACATGTTTTTTTTAAATTGGCATCAATGTCTATTACATACTATGAAAATAGGTTTTAGAAGATATTACAATTTGCCTACAATTATTATTTTATAATTCTCATATTAACAGACAATAAAAATTTAATTTTGGTTTTTGAGGATGACGAACCCAACGATTCTGAGGCCCCCTTTTTGCCGAGGCCCGAGACGCGCGCCTCATGCGCCTGTGCGGTAATCCGCCACTGTGGCTGCTAATGAATTACTGTTAACAAGACCGTAAACAAAATGCATGTCACACATCTTAACATTTGTGTATATCATTTTAAAGAACAAGAGTTTAAAACACGAAAACACCCGTTAGTTCTACTCAATATCAGTATAAACAAACCATGGTCACCACCGAAATAAATCGTTTAATATTAGAATATTTAATGGTGCATGTTAACTTATTTTATTTTTTACTCAAAAACTAGGTTTTTCAGGAAAAGTTATTGATATATTAAACGTTTTAAGAATTGTTTTTAAAATTGCGAAATTTCAACCCTCCAAAAAGTTCTGATTTAAAAACCAACAGGGGTCGCACTTTCAGCTTTCAGCCTCTTGGTAAGATCGGAAAGATGGGATTGAAAATATTACTATGGGAAACCTTTCGATAAGTATAAAACATCTCCAAATGTCATTCACCTACACATCACCACGTTTGAGAAATAAAATAAAAACCTAATTTTACCGGTTCTCTTTAGGGGGATGTAATTCCTAAAGAAGACGATTTCGGAATACATTTTATATAAAAGCCCCTCTTAATTTCGATAAGGAATTACCTGCCGAAGTTTTTCGCAATATTTAAGAAACACCCTATAGATAATGATAAAAAGTTGTGGGTCAAAAATTTAAATTAAAGTTTTTCGGTGTTTGCAGTTTGCAGGATCTACAGGGACAGGTGTTGATTGAAATTCGATTTTGAATTTAGTTTGTTTCTTCGTGATATTACTTAAAAAAGTCGCATATGTCATAAGTATTGTATATTTTTAACAGTTATAGCGCGATAAGCATCTCTATTTAACACATCAGTCGCTCCTGCTAAACATATATACAGGGTGCTCCATTAGTGCGATAAAGTCCATTATTGCCCTTAA